>BGZK01004070.1:0-16512 GCA_005406025.1 Eumeta japonica | reverse complement strand
GTAGAAGCAAATTTATAATGGAAATGAAATTTACTACAAACGAATAAAAAAGAAATAAAACATACTGTCAGAATCGTTTAGCATAAAACTATAAAGAGGTCCATAAACTTACTATCATATTGGAAGAACGCAGATGATAAATAAATTAATGTCTACATCAGCAAAGCAACATTAACGAATATTAAGAAGTTTGTGATAAATGTGACATTTGCATAAAGAACAAATCAAAGAAAATCGAAATTTGGCTTACCATTTAGGTCCAGCAACACGTTCGTTTGAAATTGTAATAATTGATACAATCGAGGTTTCGGAGGATCATTCACAAAAAAATATTTACATCTTCTGGTGGATCATTTTACAAGATACGCTTATATTTTGACATCAAAAAATCAAAGCTCCAGTGATTTTATTGCCATGAATAATGTGACACAAAATTATAATATTGATTTGGTATTGACGGACCAGTATCCGGCATAAATTCCAAGGAATTTAAAGATTTCCCAAGAATAAAAATATAACAATAGTGTTCACTGCTGTGGATGCACCATTTCAAATGGGCCTAATGAAAGGCTAAATCAAACTTTAGTCAATAGGATAAGGTGTAAAATAAACGAAGGTGACAAAAGACTGCATGGACAACTGTTCACAGAAATGTGTTGCGAAATATAACGAAACGGAACATACTGTAACAAAATTTACTCCAAAATACATTTTGAAGGCGAACTGGATATTCTGCCACTTGAATTGAAATCAAGATGCACCAAAGAAGATTTAAAAAGAGATAGGCAGTCACCTTGGAAACCCAATAAGATCTCAACTATAATAAAAAAATACATGATCTACATAGGAAGAATACAAATTTGAAGTCGGAGATAGAGCCTATACGAAACGGCAATCGGCTCAATAGAAAGAAACTGGACGAATTAAGAATTGGTCCATACAAAATCTTAAGGAAGATATCTAGTTCAATTTTTGAAGTTGATACTGGATACAAAAAGGCAGAATCGAATCTATACCATATTACAAAGCTTTTCCTGTGATGGCTGTTACTTGATGGAACAATTTTCGAATTGTTCTCTGAGGGGGAGATGTAAAGAAAACCTGGTCGTTTTTCACATTTTTAAACACAGAGCTTCATAGATCGTCGATGTCAAAGGAGTGTCAAATAGCATGACTGTTAGATTTTATTTATGTTAAATAGTGTTAAAAGAAATATTTAAACCAAGTAAAGGCTTTAAATGTTGTTTTTTTGTCTTACAGGTGAGAGCTTCATTTTTATTTATTTAAATGATACTTGTGAAATAATTTTGTACGAAATGTTTTGTCAATAAAGGCCATTGACCTTTACAGCAAAAACGATAACATTAGTCTTTATTTCACTCATCAGAGTGTGATAATATTATACTTATAACAACAATAACAAAATGAATTATAATTTTTGTACTTCTCCCTCCAATAAAACAGCTCTTATATGAAATGGAAAAAGTTTTTGCTCAAACCTAATTTATCCTAATTATTCTAAACATTAAAATAAAATAAAATTATATATGACCTAAAGAGTTTCATTATTCTGCTTTTCACTGAAACACGCACAGTTCTCTCTTTATAATAAATTCCTTCATGTATATATTGATTTTTCAAACCACATCACAGTAACTTACTGTGAACTTAACCATTAATTAACTGTAAACTTTGTTACATGCTATAGTTATATATAGAATTAATTAAAATCTTTGATTCATGGTTTCACAACCGTAATTTTTTTTTAAACATTCACTTTGATAACACATGAGCTGATTCAGCATTGAACTTATATCACCATATTAATAATTGTTTTGGTTTTCTGCAATAAAATTTGCAACAGCAGCAGAAAAAGTATTGGCAGATGTATTTTTCTGGCAACTTTTGCATTCTTAAATTATTTATATTTAAGTATAAGCTCTTAAAGCACTATTTTATTCAATAAAGACATGAAGGAAGGTTTTTTCAAATGCCTGATCCTAGACTGTCAGCAGACACACAATTCTGAACAGAAATTATCTAATGCAGTCAATGACAATCATGGATTCAAGGTTATTAAACTGAAGATACTTAAATAATGATTAAACCTAATATTATAAAAAGTATTTTACACTATAGTAAAATAAATAAATGTCTCTCTCTAAATGCTTGTTTTAATGTCACAGACTTACATTATAACATTATTAACAGTGATGCTTGCTTATGAATTACAATTAGATAATTGACGAATTCTGTGTAAAAATATACTAATGCTCATTTAAGTGCATTTTGGACTAAACACTGCTTACTGTTGCCGCAAAAGGAAGTCAGAGGGTTAAATATGGCTAAAATTCTAGATTTCCAAAATTTCAATGACTCCACAATATATTTTTTGTCTTTAATAAATGTCAATAGGCAACATCATTATTGACTTGTAGAATTTTTTCTTTTCGACTTATGTTCAGCTATTCCATAGATATACTATATTATTTATGAAATAAGTCTCATTGTATGTATCTACCAAAACAATCAATATATAAAGGAATAATTTATATACAATCAATATAAACGATGAGTTAAAAACTATAGAGAAATCGAGCTCCAGTTTCACAACAATCATAGAGTAGGAAATAAAAACAAAATGTTAATGTAAGAGCAGTAGAAATATAATTCCCTTATAAAAGTGAAATGTATGATCTATGGTCGGTCACGATTCAAAAATTAGTCAATACAATTCATAGACATTTGAACATATTCATTTAAGTAGTATTCCAATATCTTTGCATAATGTCTGCTAACACTACGACACTGATTGAGATTGGCTTACAATATGTATGATCATTCCTTAGAATTTTAGAATCCATTATATTGGGCCTATCAGAGTTGCAATTATCTACAATGCAATAATACCAAATATATCCTTTTTGTATATTTTTAAGCGGAAAGTCAAATTGGGCGATTTTCAAATTAGAAATCTTATAAGTTTGCGTGACACAGTTTCCGACATGCGAATGCAGTACGTGTGTAAACTTCTTTACACTCGTTGGGCGAGTTTTTTACGAGTTTTCGCGTCACCGACGTGCTAATTTTAAAATATGTGTCATAGAGAATCAAAAACTACAATATTCTTTTCAGTAAAACTAGATTTTACTACCTTTGCTTATATATAACACATATGTAAATTAACAGTAAATGTGATCACCATATTTATATATGCGAAAATTATATTTAAAAATTTAATTCATATTGCAACACTATTTTCATCGTGTGCATATTAAAAGATTTATATTTTACAATTCGCACCTTAATATGCACATTGACTTTTATTTCAAACTTACTAGGCCATGCACAGCCCATTTCATGTTTTGATTAATAAATAAAGCACATAAAAATGTATATAATTGTTGCCCGAAATGCTGATAGACGTGAAAGCCTAACCAATGTTAATGATTTTAATTTACAATTTTCAAAATTACTCCAAAAAACACTGTTGTTTCATAATTGTAAGACTTCATTTGTGTCGGCAGTCCTCAATGACCGCTTTTCAATTTTTTTATAAATGAATTCATTTCATTTTTTTATGTCTTATATAAAAATATACTCAACACTTTTATTTATAATTATACAAAAACCAAAAAGAGATACTGAGAGTTTCCATACAATCACGCCTATTTAAAAGCAGACAATTTGTCATGGTACCTATTAGAATTGTGACACTCAGAAAAATATACGACGATAATGAGATCGTTTTATTATTGTGGCATACTAGAAACGTATATATAGAAACATAAAGATAAAAGATATGATATTTAATATGATGGAAAATATGATTTAATGAAAAATATGACACGTTTTACCAATCTTCAACTGAATATCTAGTATATTTATTCAAATATAAATAAACTACTATTTCTAATACAAAAATATATAAATAAATTACATTCCTATGTAATATTACAATTTCCTACCAATTGAAGCGCCTAGGTATGGATATAATTAGGCTCAGTTTCCCGCAAGGTTATTTTAGACTGAGGGAATTAGACCATAAACAACCCCATGGGCTAAGTGTAGGTCGAGTCAAGAATAAATATCACCAACGCGGTCACATCATCCATGCACCTTACGTGCTCTCGGAAGCACAGAGTTAATACTTAAAAATTCACTTCTCAATTGACCTGTTATCAGAAATCAACCCATCAAGAAATCAACTATGTGATGAGATTGGCAAAGCGCAGACCATAGAGGATTACTGCTCTATATAATTCGTGATCTAAATTAAAATGTGAGCAAAGCTCATTTTCCAATTCAGCATGGATCAACTATTTAAGCAGTCTTCAAGATCGTCGGAATCGTTTATGATAGCTTCGTCCCAGGGCCCGTGTATGTTATCTTTATACTTCTGCCATTTCACAAATAAATAAGGGCAGTACACACTAACAATTATGACTAACAATAGAAAATATACTAATAATATCGTTGAAACAGCACTCAGGCATAGTACCGTCGAAAAGAATATCGGAACGAAAGCGTAAGGGAAGAGCGTGCCCCTCGATATCGATAAAAACATCATCGGACTCAGCACGAAAACCAGCACGGATACAGTCAACAGCACGAAAGCGTCGAAAGGGTTCGACAGCCGCGATATCAGACATATCGATCCGAATAGGGCCGCGTTTATCGATAAGGAGTTCGACACTAACGCGGCCGGCACGCCGTAATCGAAGAACAGGAGGTGAACGCACATCATTATGACCGCCAGGGCGTAAATGGTATCTGTGCTGACCGTGTCAGTGAGGGTATACAGAATCGGCGACAGTAAGTAACCTATCACCAGATACGCCAGAACCGTCTTAAAATGCGACGCGAATCCATCGAAGCCTTCGTATAACAAATATGTCGCATATCCGAGTATCGATATAGTAATAGATGAATATATGACCACGTCGGTGGCCATCCAATCGTTGTACATGTAAACGAACAGTATAGAGAATAGTATACATAAGCACAACCGGTTCACGACCCGGAATGAGCCTAAAACCGCTTGTTTTAAGGTGACTTTTTCCGTGTACAAATTCTTTCTCAGCTCCTCCAGAAACTTCCCATCAGTGTAGTTGTCGGGATAGTCCCTATTTCCATACAAGTTCTTGACCCACGGTATCTTTTTCCTCATTTTTCTATTCAAATTCGAATGCCTGCTTCTGAAACAAGACATTGGAATTCAATAGAAATTTTATGTTTCCGACTTTATTATTACTCTTTATTACTTGTGATTTTAATCTTTTTAGCACTTTCATTAGATTCTATGTAACTATAAAATAGAACTTTAAATACTGAATTTGATATGATTTCAAAAATTGTTTGTAGTTCTGATGGTAATGCAATAATATGGGAGCATTGAATCGATATAATAATGGACCCAGAAGGTAAGCACAGAAATCCATAATAAACTAATATATCTTAGCCGCATTGGGGTTTGTTGGAATTGGTATTTAAATGTACTCTGGTCACAAGCAATTTCCAGGTCTTGATGGTGGAACCACAAAATAGACATTGAAACTCCATAATGGAAAAACATATCTTAGCCATGTTTGGGATTGTTTAAATTGTCTTGAGAGGCACTTTGTCTATGATTGGCTATCAGGGTCGGATGATGGAGCCCATTAGTTAGCACTAGGAGTCCTTAAATAAACCAACCAAAGGTCTATTTAAGATTATATACTTCTGCACCTGGGTAAACATACATAGTCATGTACCATGTACCAATCATATACCATGATTTTATTCTAATTAGAGTCCTAATCAAAATAAGATCATGGCATGGACTAAAGAAACCCTAATATATACCTCATCACAAACACGGCTTATACTCGGGTCATTTTGGGGGTAGATATAAGGAAAAGGCTCAATATATTTTTTTTCTTTTTAGTGCAATATTTACATTTATAAAATCGTGTTTTTTTAATCTAGTTTTAATCACAATCCTTGACCTTTTTATTTTTCAGAATGAATAATTCGGAGTTCGATTCTGGATTTAAGTCCGATATTTTTTTCGTCACATCTTGTCGTATTAATATGATTATGGCAAACAAATTATTAGTTTTTTGATAGTTCAAAAACTATACTCAACCATAACAGAACAAGTTTATATATGATTCTTCTATTTTTTTTAGAACTTTATACCAGCCTTCGCCCGAGGCTTAATGCGCGAAGACATGGAATGCATTCCCTTATCTTCTATATTGAACGATCTTGCTGTCATGTCATTTCCGCTTTCAATTTAAGTCTCGGCACTGTTCCTGATTTCGATCCTGACCCCATCTGTTCTGCCCTACATCCTGCTTCCAATACCGCTCTGTCAGTTACGAATTGGACGAAACCAAGGTAAAGGCTATCGCAATTTCGGTCTCGGCTCTCAAGTTTATAGTGCGTGCTGTTTTAAATTTCGGTACTGCTGACGGTCAAGGTTCCGATTCGTACAAATTCGAGGCTAACATTTGTGCGACGTGACGAATTATAGCAAAATAGATAGTGCAGAAATATTCTCCATATTTAAATCTGTATATTAATTTTCACGATGATCAGTCGAACAATCTAGAAGTCAATGTGCTGCACCAACATCTGGTTGCAAATTATAGCTAAATAGACGGATTAAAAATATTTGCCGCGTTTAGTACCTCTATTTATTAATTTTCATAGCAATCGGTTAAATGGTGTATAAGTTTAAGTAGTAATATATACAAGTGTTAAACTTTATGTGATCATAGCACAAACTTAAAGAAAACAATTATAAAAATCAGCCAAGTGTAAGTGGGCTCATGCTAGGAATCTGCAAATGAGTGAATGAACATGATTTCTTTGAAGTATTTAACACAAACATATACTGTATTGTAGTATGATACTGTATTGTAGTATGAAACCCTCGGCGCGCGAATCCGACTAGCGCTTGGCAGTTTTTTTTTTTAATGATTAGGATAAATGAGGCTCAAGCAAAAGATTTTTCTGTTTTAAATAAAAATTATTTTATTAGAGAGATAAGTACTAATAGTATTATCATTTTTTTATTGTTGGTATTATTAAACTACACTTATAATAATAGAAATATTGTTACTGAAATATATATTTTACATTTAATGTAATATAACAGTCTCGTGACAGGAGAACATGACGCAAATAAGATGGGCAAAAGTGACTTTTTTTATATGCCACAGTAAATTTTTCCCCTACTCACCTAAAGAAGTTCAACATCAAAATAAATACTTTAATTATTATCCATTTTAGTACTTTTTATGCACTTTTCAAACATATATTTATGCACATATAAATAAATAGGATTTTTTATTGTAATAAAACATTAAATAGTATTTATTAATTTCTTTTGCAACCATAAATTCATTGATAAAATCTAACATTATAAATCTAGAGATTTTCTAATTAATTTGTAATAGAAAAAAATCATTAACTAGACTCGATGCATGGACAGATGCTTATTTATCAGAATTCCCTAAAATATTTTAAGATACCTAATTCATTTATCAAAACATATATGTTGTAGCATATCTATAAAATGTTACAGATTCTGGTCTCCATAAACATAACACAACTTCAAGCTAATAAATGGTGCTATTTCATGACCATCATAATGAAGTGGAAATTGAAACCATGTTTTGACTGAACCTAACAGTAACGTCACAATTCTTCTTGTATAGAATGAGTTTCTATTTCATATTCCATTGGACATTCACACTTCTAATACTGGATAGCTAGGTACAATATGATGCATGTAAATAGCCTGATATTTTTTTGTATTACAATTAGAAAAAACTGTCCCTCATACCATTAAATTTTAAAACAATCACCACAAATTACATACACAACAAAACAGGGACTAACCTCGCTGCCCCCTTTTTGGGTACATTCTCCTTCAATTTCCTATATTTCTCCTGTTCTTCTACATATTTCTGGTACAGTTCATTCTCTTCGTGCTCCTTCTTCTCATCTTTTTCTTTGGATTTATCTTTCTCTTCTGTGGCTTTCTCCTGTTTCGAACCTCTCATTTCTTTTTTCAACTGTTTGATTTCGTCTCTTATCCTGTCCCTGCATATAAAAACATTCAATTTCAAATAAAAATAAAAATAGTACACATTGTATGAGAATATATAACCAAAATTTTGGATATAAAATTTAATCTGTATAAAGATTTAATCATATTTATTAAATCAGTGATGTTTATTTATATAAAAAGCATTTCATATTAATTTTCATTGTATTTAAATTGAATTAATGTGATCTACAAACCATTTTATTTTTTGGCAATGGAAAGTTAAACAAAAAAAATAATGGATTCATAAAGAAAGAAACATGAGAAACATAGATAATTAAATATATTTTATTTTTCCCTTAGCCTAAAAATCAATTTTTTTTAATTTTCAATTTATTTAAAAAAAAACTAAGAAAATGTTGTATAAAATTAATAAGAATGACAAAAATAAAAATTTCATTAAAAAAATTATTATATCATCAAGTAATATTAATATTATTGTATACCTCTCTTTCCGTCTCTCTATGTCTCTTTCTTTGCCAATATAATATTCTCCCGAGCTATCACTATCTTCTGCTTTTTCTGTGTCATTCTGCATTTCCTGTTTTCTGTCGGGGCTCTTTTCCTTTTTCGATTTGAGCTTATCTCTAATACTGCTCACTGCTGCTTCAGTCTCCATCCTTTTTATATCCTTCTCTTTCATACTTTGGACATTTTTTTCCACTTTTTCTTCTAACTCTAATTCTGAAAAATATTGTAACAAAGTAAATTTAACTAATACAGGCACAATATTAGGTAAGACCTTAAAACTGACAAGCCAAATTGAGATGATACAGGACAATCACAAAAAATGAGAATTCTCACTACATGTATTTTGTTGTTTGTCACATTTTCCAATGTTTGCGATGACAACATTTGAATTATTGATATCAGTAAGAATGAATTCATTGCAATTGACCTCAACAAAAAAGTAACTAACCGGCAGCTGTTTTTTTGAGTAGTTTGGGATCATTTAACAGATCATGAGTTGACTTTGGCTTCCCTCTGAATTCTACAGCTTCCCCTTCGTCTTCCTCAGCTTCTTCGCCAAAAGATAAGAGGCCAAAATTCCTAGAAAATAAAATTTTAATAATTACAAACCGTCAAATCATAAAAAAGTATTTTATGTTGCATTTTTATTTATGGCATAAATAATTTCCAACCAATTAAATGAATTGGACACAGATATTCACATGAGCATTTTTTTTCACTTAACCACTGGAACGCGCACCCAAAAAATAGTTCCTCCTTCGGCCGCACACCTCCCCTGGAGTTTTAATCGCAAAGCGCCCCCTAATCACAAATTTTGTAAAATAGACTGAAATGTTGATATCTATCATATTAATGTATTTATTTTTTTGAATATCAATTAGATTCTAATTACATATTAAATAGTCACATTATCACAGACTTAGTATTCTAACGGGAACGAAAGTTGCACAACCTGTGCTGTAATTACATCACTCATTTTCAGTGAACATACAATATAATAATATTCACTATTTTATCACGAAAACCACATAACTTTTTCGTAACACTATTCAAGACTTGAAAATAATTATATTCCTGACACTAAACATACTTATTTTTACTAAAACAGATACAAAGCCGAGGCGTCAAAACGCCCTCATTTTAGATTTCTTGCACTTTCCGTCAAACATTTACGCCTAGCTGCAAGTACAGTGAGCAAATTTAAATTATCTAAACATATGTTTTTTTTTTTATTTTCGTTAGTTTGTGAGGAATTATAATGTAATTATTGTATAATTTTATCATTAAGTTTTGTCATAGTGATTTATTTCGATATTTTACTATATATATATAAGGTGATATACATAAACATGATTATCACCTTGAAATAAAATAATTATATCACAATATATTGCATATAAATATACACTTACAAAAAATATATCTTTTTTGCTAAATCCATACAAACATACACTTACTATATATATATAGTAAAATGATTATATCAAAATACATTTTTGTCTTTGTTAATTTTTTTTTCCTAAATGATTGTCATGAATTACAAATGCAATGATTATGAACTACAAATGCAATAAATTATTAGTGAATTTTACTTCATATATATAGTAACTGTATATATGTATATAGCAAAAAGGATATATATATATATATTTGTAAGTGTATATTTATATGCAATATATTATGACATAATTATTTTATTATGGATATGCGATATATATATATCATATATATACCGCTTGAGAAGAAATGAAGCAAACATCATGTACAATTTAAAAATTATTTTCATATAAAATAAGGAATAAAAAGTAATAAAATATAAAACAATAAAAGCTTATTCCTAGGCTTACATTTTTAAACTTATACACTGTATTAAATATAATAAAATTTATTCCTAAGGATTATATTTGCACTTTACATATAAATTACATTATTTATAATACAATTCTTTAGTAAATTTATAGCTGATATCTCAGTAATTCTATACATATTTTTATGGGCAAAAATATTACAATCATTACTATAAAATTCAAATATGTCATAATATTGTTAAAAATAAAATATTTAAAATTACCCCTTCTTTGTAGGCAGTTTGAAGAAGGAAAAAGAGCAAGAAATTCGATTATAGATGTTTTTGAATTCAATTATTATTTACAATCACATTCCAATATAAAGCTATTACGAGAAATGAAACATGTTTCAGAATACAATTCAAATTATAATGAAGATAAAAAAAAGAGTAAAAAATTCATAAATATGTAGAAGCCAGAGAAATCAAAATCTGAAATAATTCAAATCGAACAGTCTTAAGCCTCAAAAAGAACATTAAAAATCTGAAATAATCCACTAAGCCGAGCATGACTGATAAAAGTTATAAATATGTAAGAATTTTACAAAGTGTCAACCTAACCACTTTGATACAGGTACAGTTGTACATATAACTGTATTTACATGTTTAGATTTTGCAACAATAGTTTGCAATTTCAAAGTGAAAATATAAGAAAACATATCCACCAAACAGGTTGGCAAAATTTCAGGTAAAGCAATAATATTCATATAGGCATATTCAAACAGCACATATTAGCCTAAAAATATCCCAATGTTGATATATATCGTCGCTAGTACTGAAGTATATTCCATATGACAAGAAAATTAAAAAATGGTCTTTGGCCTTCGTTTGACAATCTGATACCGAAATTGTCTATTTGTTATAAATTTCATTCACGCGAAGATGTTTTAGTACTTATTTCAAAACATATTTTGAAAAATTCTTAGTCGTCATGGATTTTATGGATTTTCTTTGCAAAATTTATTTTCTGTGGATGTCGTCACACTTTTAGATGACTATTGTCAGGAAGGGAAATATAGCAAATATATCATATATAAATAAACATACATAGAAATAAATAAAGGATATGGATGTGTTCAAGAAGTCTACCTTGCACAAACGCAAGCTTTGAAAGGGTTTCAAATAAATGAATTATGTGAAAGCTACGCAAACACCTTTAAAATTAGTCTGACATAATAATCGACACTCGTATTCCCTTACAAAGTCTCTCCGAACATGATATTAACATATCCCGCTATCAAAATTCTTTCATTCATTCTATCATAATCTAGTGCAGTTTATCCAAAATTGTTTACTGTAGTTTCGAAGAGTATCATTCCTTAGAAGTCGATGGGGTCGGTTCAGTAAGTTCATTTCGTCGATTTTGTCGACCCAGCCCATGTCCTCGTTTAGGCTTGTCTCGTTTTAGTCTATGTGGAGGTAGAGTTTCTACTGAATGATACTCAAGGAAACAATCGTCTTTCAAGACGCATAATCCGACTTGCATACAGAACACTGGATTACCGTCCGACTTCTTATGGCATATTTTAAAACACATCTGGCAACACAAATATCTCCACGAATAGGCATATGGTTTTAGTCCTGTCCAGTCGTAATTTTGATCGCGATATCAGACTGCGAACCGGTGCGGAGGCATGTACCGCATCTTCAACGATACTGCAATCTGATATCGAAATCTCTGTGCGTCATTATGTTCTTTTCGTCATATCTTGTTATGACTATCCTTGTACAAAATATAAGCGTTATGCACACATGTGTTCAATAACCTTTTGAACATCTTTATATACCATTTTAAACCCTCTTTCTTTCCATTGGTACATGGAGAGCTTTTGATCTTTTAGATCAATGCCCCCATAGTCGTATTGTGTCTTTCACATATGGGCTTCTCACATTCCTCGCCAGCCTTGTTCGTGTAAGTGCTGTTGTCGTGGGTGCTAATCATCGATACGATTTTTGCATCCATGCCAACACCATTACATCGCCGAGTGGCGAGCAATGATCGTGCCCTTTCACAGTTTTTCTTCATCTCTTTACATCTTCTGGTATATTTTTACGAGTGAGGCGTACTGTGCCCAGACAGTCAAAGCCTCGACATTTGAGGTATCGTGCCAACGCTGGACTATTATATAAAATTGTCCATCGTGACACAATGTCCTTTATGTTCAAGACCTTCTAGTAAATTTAAAACTATTTGTGTAGTTTTCCCGGTCAGCCTTTGCCATAATTAGGATTAGGGCAGTGCCAGAAGTAGCAGGAGGGTTAGACATTAGTTTTTACTTTTGCGTCTATGCTTTGTCCCCTACTTTGACCCTGCCCTCCCGGCCTCAGCTCTTTCATCACAATCGTCGACACTTTCTTCGTTGTTTTTTCCTCACCTGTATAAATTATAAATTTATATAAGTACCCTGTCCGGGATTCACACAATTCAAATGATTTGATTCCCCAGCGAGCGGCTTTTGCTTTTATATATTGTGCAAAGGAAAGACGACCTTTGAACAGGGTAAACGAATCATCTACGCTAATCGATCTATTTAATACATATAATTCCTGGAATTTTCGATTCAAATGGGAAATAATAGGTTGCAATTTATACAATCTATGGGAAAAGGAACCTACACTTTCCTTTCGATTATCGGCAGGCAGCTGCTTACAGTCAGTAACTGGTTGGTTACTGGCAGCAAGCGGTTGCTTGCTTTTCGCGTTCGGCAGCGGTTGTTTATCATTATCTGAAAAGTGTAGGCATTTAGTTAGAAGGATATATCTGTCATAGGACATGAGATTACGGAAATAGACCAATTCAACGTCAGTGCCTTTCCTCCAATACTCTTCTAAAGTGTTAAATTGACATATGCCCATATAAATAAAAACTGCGAACAAACGGTAAAGCTCATCTACAGTGGTATCTTTCCACTGTACATGCGCGATGACGTTGTATGTATACCTACAGCTTTTGCCTTATCAATTACTTGATGAGCGTAACGGTTAGTTTCAATGACGATTTCCTTCATGATGTCATCGTCAAATATATCGATGAAGGCATCATAAGGAGAATCATAATCCTTCACCGCACCAACGGGGTGGACAAGAACTCTTCTCAACCGCAGTGAATGCGGTGAAGTCTCGCCATTTGAAATTAACGTCACCACTCAACAATTTCTCGTGGTCTACATCCATTTCGGCTTCCATAAGCCTTACCGACGCAGCTACTTGAGGTGGTAGCTCCTCATCGTCTGATAAATTCTGCTGAATCTCCTTTTGGCGGAAGTGACATGATATTCGGCATCATCGTCATCCGAAAATTCTGAATCATCATAACTACTTCCACTTTCAGGATCCAAAGCGCTTCTGTTGGTGATGAGACACGGAAAGTCCTAGAAGAACTCGGCATGTCTTCACCAGCAGAAACGTGGACATCAGGAAAAGTTATCACTTGATGAGTACTCGCCGGTTGAATCGTAGAAGCCGGAAATGGCGCAACGAGATTTGATACCAGGTGGTATCATGCTCGGTATCTTCTATTTCAATGACGTAAAGAATTTCTCTGGCTTCCCAAGTTTATTTATACCCAGCTCCATCAGCAATTTCGGTGCCCGACGCGCATTTTTCCACATCCGTCGACACCCCCAATTCGGAATCAGCCTGCGCCTGATTCTTCGGCTGATTGAAGTCCGGCACACTAAAACAATATATTAGATGATTAATTTTAAGCCATGTTTTTTTCACCCGCAGAAAAATATCCTGTTAAAGGAGGAACTCTTAATTTTAGTTTTAAGTACTTTTCCAATTTCAAAAACTTCCCATTTTAAATACACGTAAACTTGTATTTTATCTCTTTAAATTTATATAGTTCAGTGGCATTTCATGGTATGACCTCGCCAACAGATTTTTAGAAAAGTGCCTATTGCGGCGTAATCGTAAATTGACAGGTAGTATGGGTAACTAAACTTAAGTCTTTTATAAAATTTTAGTTTTTCTGTAATTATTTAATAAACAACGAGACCTACGAAAAAATAAATGACAAAATTGTAGAAAATTTAATTTTCTAAAAAACGTCCCTACTTCAACGCGATGTAATTGATAGCTTAAAGATATTCAGCATTTAAAAGAATAATTTGCTAAATTTTGATAAAATAGCTAGGTTTTGTCTTATAAATTACAGAAAAGTTATTAAAAAGTAATTAGAATTTTCTATTCAAAAATTATTTCTTCATCGCATCAATTCACCTAAGTATTTTAGATAGAAAATATTGATAATTAGTCTACAAATTAAGTTTTAAATGTAAGAACAAAAATTTCATCAAATGGGTTTCTTTCCAGTTCGATAAATTTAATAATATCATAATAATACATAGTATTTACGATTGGATAAAAATTAAAATTTTAATTAATTATTTGTAAAAGATAATTACGCGTTTCGCAAGTCGACATCGACATCAGTATTTTGGGTGCCGGCTTCTCAAAATGTCGATACACAGCAGAAGAACAAACAACAGGTCCTGAAACATAATATTGTAATAAACATGGTTAAAATAAATGCAAAACTTCTAAAACAGTTCACAAACACTAGTTTTGTACGTACTTAACCGTTTTGGGCGTTTGAATTGTGGTGATGATGTGGAAGATGACGGAGATGGCTGCGCCGACGAACGATCTGGGATCGCTGGCGAAGGGATTCGCGCAGGAGCTGGAGATCGCAGTGATTGGTCCGATTTGCTCAGCGCCAAGTCCACAATATGTCGTGAACGCAGGGACGTTGAACTTTCGGACCATTTTTGTTTTATGATACAGCCTGAAATTTATAAAAATGTATTATATATTTGAAAACAATATTTGTAATGTGACCCAAAAATAGAACAAAATAAAAATTCATAAAACATAGTATGTAAATATTTATATTCAAAATAAAAAATAGATTTGCAATGTGATAGAGTTTGAAAAAATTCCTCAAATATTTTCCCAACATAAAAAACTCATATTTTCAAAAATTCATAAAACAAGGTAAATACTTATATTCAAAATAAAAATAAATTTAGCAATATAAAATGAATTTGACAGAAATGCAATATAAACATTTTCCTTTTTTATCCTATTTGCATAGTTTGTAATAATATTCAATTAATCCTGAAATTCAATAATTCGAATTCGTAATATTAATTTTTTACTCTTTGCCTGACTGTACTACGGTTGAGATTTGAATAACATGTCTCCCTCACCGTTTACAACAGACGATGGCCGTTAGCAAATGTAACGGTTTTTTTATACATATACGTAAATTCACCACAAATGTTGCACCGAGACAAAAGCTAATAGTCTAATTTGTCATTAGAAATCATTGAAATAAAATAATATATTGAAATAATATGTAAAATCAATAACTAAAATTGAACAATGGCGACCATGTTATACAACAAAGAATAAAGGATGAAAGTTTAGGCTTATTTTAGACATAAGTCTTTTCGAAAAACATTGTAATCTATGCTTAATATGATTCTCCAAACGTTTCTACGTATTTTAGTATATTTATCAAAGAGAAATACTTACGGTTTTCTTTAGCTTATCCATAATTTCGTAGCAAAATCAGCACACAACAATTCACCGCAAAGTGAGATGACGTAGCGTATGGCATCACGTGGATTTAAAATATCGTTGTAAATTTTTGACGCAAGTGACGAGAACAGTAAATATTTTTCTGCTGCCTTATTTCTTAAGCTATAAGATTCAATTTCGTATAATATTGTAGTATAACCCAGAAATTTAAAAAGTATTTTTCTTTGTATCGTACCAAAAAGAGCGAGTTATGCCGTTCTAGTGGGTGGCGCCTCAGTCGCAAATGCCACTATAATGGCATTGCGCGCTTGAGGGGTCAATGCATTTGATTATTTATGTAATCATCAACTATAAATACAATATATCATTAAAGAAATTTTTATTTGTTTACTGTTTGTCTATCTGTGCATTTGTGTACACTAACGTTCATAATAGCTAAACCAATCTGCATTTGATTTTGCAATGTATTAAGACAGACTTGAGCTAACATTTAATGTTTACTTTATTTATATCAAACAAGATGTCAATTTTAAAATGCGTATAATAATTT
>BGZK01004069.1:0-16512 GCA_005406025.1 Eumeta japonica | reverse complement strand
TCCAATGTCATATTTAATTCCTATCTCCCATTTTAATCATATTATTTCTGACAATAATATCTATTGATATAAAAAGCTAGAGGTTTCGTGGGACATTCGATTGTAACGAAGTTCTTTTCGCTTTATATTATGTTATATCAAATACCAGGAACAGTGAAATACATTAACAAGTATTGAGAGCAATTCAACTTTAAATATCTAAACAATAATTTACTTACAATCGGATGCAATACATATAGAATAGTGAATTTTAAGTAATATAAAAAAAGCACTAAATAGAGCACTAAGCTGGCAATCTGTTTTTTTTTCAACTTTAATAAGTATATCAAGCTGCATAATTATTTAATTCTGGAAATGGATAAGAAGTGTCACTTTTATATGTATAAATTGAGTTATTTAAAACTTGAAATTTAAAACTCTCTCTAAGACCGAATAACCAATAACTAATCGTAAAGAATTACCTCAATAACATTATTAGTCATTGTAACTACATGTGTCGTAGTAATATATAGATAGTTGTACCAAATTTTTGAAAAACGTATTTAGCTTCGCGTCACGCTTGAATGCCGTCACATTTACTCAATTAACTAGCGTCTGTTAGAGAGATTTTCGTTAAGAGTTCAATGAGTGGGCATAACATTTTTTCCTAACGTGACGATTTCTGCTAAATAACACCTCCCGCAAACCCCTTTACGAAACTTCGTTGGAGGAAAACATTTTTACCTAAGCTGTCGAAATCACAAAAAAACCTACGCAAGTAGAGTATTATCATACTCTGACAAATATTCCGATATGCTATTATGATATTTTAGCTTATGACAAGCATTTAAATGCAAATATTACAGATCATTTTAATCTTACGAATCAAAATAACCGAATGCATTCTACCCATACAGATTTTTCGTTATCTATACTCAAAAACTTGCTACAGAAAAAAAAATTATAAGGAGCGTTCATACCACAAGCTGAGATAAATTTGATTTCGGTTAGCTTAGAATTTTTTGTCTGAAATTTAAATTTTGTCTCATACTATTTGTCTAGTGTCGTCATGCTAAGCCGCTGGGAGTGTGACTTGAGGTCGTTGTTGCACGGACCACTGCGCCTTAAGATCGATACAGCCGGTGTCCGCGCAACGCGTTTGCGAAAAGACAACCACCGCTTCCCTCACGGTCACCTGACCTAGGTGCGTAATGTTTTAGTCCATGAAAACAGAAATTAAAAAGTTAAAGTCTGATTATGGATATAAAACAAAAACTGTGTGTGTGTGCGCGCCTTAGTACGCACATAAGAAGTTATACTTATTTGGTGTAACAAAACAAAATTACTATATAGATATATCGTGCCAGCACTCTACATTTGTAAAACAAGTGTACAAAAGTTGATTCTATACATATAAATACACAATCAATTGATATAACAAAAATAAATAGACTAAACAATTTATTAAATAATAATAGTAATTTAGAATGTGCACAAACAAAAATAATATTATAGATGCCGACAATTAACCTCAAATCTAGAAACGTACTTAAAAAAGTTTATAGTAGAAAAGAAAAACACTTTTATCAATAGTATTCAGAATAAGTTACCAATAAATATCATTCACCATCGTATATAATTTAAAAATGCACTCAAACGTATACATTCGTATAAAAATATTATTCATTCGTACTGATATGAAACACTTGTTACAGATTCAGAAATAATAGAAAATATTTGAATAACTGCCTTGAATATAATTATCAATTCTCACGCGCACGTTAACATACGTGGTTGATGTCCCTACTTTTACTTCGTTGTTAGCCTTTTCTGCAAAACTTGAGAGAAATTTATCAACCGACTTCATGGTGTTAATTCAGATGTGAGTATGCGCGCTAACTTCGTGATTTTAATTTAGACGTCGGTGTACGCCCGTTGTCAAAATTCACTCTCATCGTTTTTCCCTAACGCATCAATAGAAGTATGACTTCTGGAAAATGAAAAACTAAATGTTTCATTAAAAGATAATGATTAATTTATTGTTTTCTTTATTGAACTGTGAGTGGTGTTCTTGTCACACTAAGATGTAATTTCACCAAAATATATTAGTAATTAGGAAGTCATTATGTATATTTTATTCAAAATTATTTTTATTTTGTTTCAATAGCCCGTTAATTTCTAACATTTGTTGGTGATAATGAATCTTAACCTAATAAAGCAAAATTCTTTAAGCCACTGAGAAATATAAAATACATCAACGTGGTTTTACAGCTATATAAGAACTAATTACCTAATATATTTAATTAAAATTAAACAATTTCCGCTTATAATTATCAATTAAAATCTTAAACCTAAAAAAAGTAGTCGCTTGAAACGGTTCGAGAATCGATCGATCGATCGATTCATATATAGACGAATTGATCATAGAATTGTCGACTTTATAACAACCGACAGTCAAAATATTAATAGTCGCCAGCTAAACCAAAAAATAAATATTACGTACTTACGTATTTGAATTAACAAGGTACTTATTGTCATCCATACAAGACGAATCATAAGCAAAACACATTGCGGAAAGTATATAATGTAATTTATCAGGCGATCTTCCATTGCACGTAATTCCTACTACGAGAGGTATGCATATATAAGTGCACGAAATGAATAGCCCGCAACCCACTGATATTGATATTGATATTGAAGAAAAGCCCAATAATCGATTTGCCCGTAAACCGAAAGTACTAATAGTGAAGACCATCAATTAAGAATTTAAATATTGCTCAAATTATGAAAAGTAACCCATATGAATGCGCGGCAACCTTAAAATCTAAGTCACAGTAGCATTAGCCGTAGTCGAAAAGTTGATAAATCAGTCAAGGAGCTGTAAAGCACCTCACTCCGCCAAAAACAACCTCATTGGTGTCCACGAACATTGATCTTGATAGTCCCTCGTGGTGACACCACGACACACATTTCCGCAAATTCTTATAGAGTTAAATCGATCCCGGAAGTCAACCTTATAACACGTGAGCGCAGCGTTCAAGAGCGCTTGTAGCGTACATCTCGCGCCGCGTTTCGAATCCGCCATGCGGAAGTCGGAGTGAAAACGGAAACGTATTTGAATTGCTCAGAGATAAGATCACGCAAACGCCTGTAACAATCTTGAAATACTTCTCGAATGCTGACTTGATTTTGCCCGTTTCGCAGTGGCGTCGATGATACACGAATAATCTTGCCCTCGCTCGGCAGTTAAAATTTACAGTAATTTTCGTGATTAACGATACACGTTACGACTCCTAACAAGGTGTAATTACAGGTATCAAGGTTTAGACAAATCTTGCTTTTTATAATTTAACATTAACCTGATAGCGTGAGCTAGATCTACGGCTGATGTGTCGTTTCCGCGCTCATTTTGTTTCACTTGACAATATAATTAAAGTGTTCGGACTCATTGTCGCCTTGGTCCCTAAAATCAATGACAATACCTTAATGCTATCACCTTAATTTGATTTCGTATGCAATAATATGCACACGGAACTCCATTATGGATAAAATCAGACTTTCCGTGTTACAACTCATTTCGTATACCTAAATAGTAGTATAGTTATAACTATTAGTAGTCTGACTCAGCGGGACGATTATATTCATTTAAAGGGTCGATTTTAAGAAAAGTTTAATTTAATAATAATAAATAAAATATCCATATAAAACTATAAACTTAAAATGTTTAATTTAATTAATCTATAAAAAAAGTCGGTATTCTTATATCTATGGATTTTAATTATTTTGACAAGTATTTATTTTACAAAGATTTTAGAATTTATGTAGGTCTATGTCTACAGGGACTTTCTTGAATTTGCATACGTAGAGCACACTAAATGCATATTTGTGAACTAGTGAAGTCAACTATACCCTGTAAACAACAGTTTATTTTTATTTCTAGTATTGAATTTATTTCAAGCACTGTTTTTCTTGAATATCTCTAAATATTTTCTTACAGTATTAAATGTTTCTGTATAAATTGAAATGCCAAAGTAAAAAAACACAGTTTTTTAAATTTTACTTCAATGAGTTACTTAAAGTCCGAGTTTGTAAACCGTCCGAACAACTCAATTAGCATCACCAATATTGGCAGCATATTCCCAGAATAAAATACCATACGTCATCAGACTACGAAGATAGCCAAAATTAACTAATTATTACATTTATTTTCATTACTGATATTGAAAAATCGTTTCAATTAAGGCATAATTCACTATTTTGAAAGAAGAATATATGATACTTCACACTCAACACTTTTCAAAAGTAACAGTTATAAATATTTTCTACATATTTTTCGATTAATTTTTATTTTACATCAACACAAAGGTTTTTATTTGTAATTTTTGTAAATTTTTAAAGAACATCTTAATCATTTAATTGTTATGATAATTACAAACAGTCTTCTATTGACTTTTACGTTGTTTTATCCTGAATATATATCTCTTTTCACTATAGTTAAAAACAATTATTGAGCTACTATTAGATATTTCTTATTTTGAGAGCAGCTTCGCCACACCGCAGATACGAGTAGTGCGCCACGCCTCCCGCTGTCATCTTGAATACAAAAGGTGACTAATGCCCATAGTGAACAGTGATCTACATATAAAAAGGGAAGATTCACAGTTCTGTGCACAAAAACGGTCGCGGTAAATGAGTGCTAAAACAGACAGTTTAGCACTCATTGCGTCCTGAGTAGTTTCCTCGCACCATCCGTTACGAAGTCGAATTGTCTGTCAAAAAATGCAAAAATAATATTTCAAAAGCTTTGTAAAAGAATGGTATTTCTTATTTTAGATAAGCAAAATTTAATTTATTTATGATAGGTTCTCGATCATGTCTTATAATGATTATTCGATGTAGTATTTTGTATGTCTTCATTTAAAGTAGCATAAAAAGCCGAGATATAAGCCGACTTAAAAAATATAGACCTAAATAACACCGGTCTCGTATTTCTTGCGTTGTCATGTTATTCAGTCGTTTAACAATACAGACTCTGTTCTTGTACCAATAGAGCCGCCTTTTTTATTTATTACATTTTTGTATTTATACAAGTCTTAAAAGTATCTATAAAGGGAAATCATATAATGATGTCTTGTCTGATGTCCTGTTTTAGAATAGCACGTGTAAATTGTAAAAAATAGGACTTATTTTCTTCCAATCATGAAATGATCGTTACTTGTTCTCTCTGTATTTAAAAATGAACCTTATGCTATGTAATTTTAGTTGAATCGTCAGATGATAAATAATGTTCCTTCTCTTCTTTTTCTTTGACACTGCAAAATGGTATGGTAAAATGTGACAGAGACATAACATACACTTTGAGAGACACGTACACTTCGAGTCATTTTTCGACGTTATAATAGTTAACAACTGTGTTTCTTCCCTTTTTTCTACATCTATGCTAGTGAAACATGAATCAACATTTATTCTGAGAATAGGCTAGATTATTGTTTTTACTTTTAAACTCGGTTATAGACAAACGCTAATCTTTTAGAAACGTTCCGAGAAACACTTGAGAAATTACTTAATTAGACGTTTAATTTCATAATGAATATCATTAAGTATCTCGTTACACTAAACGAAATAAAATTGTACCTCACACATTCTTTTCGAATTACAACCCGGTACACGTGTCTAGCGTGATCGGTCGCTCCGCTGTCTATTATCGCTATCAATTTATGATAGACATGATAATCGCTGGCTATTAATAGTTGATATTAATGGCCAGCTTCCTAGCGGATTCTGAATCCGTTTAATTTTTTATCGATTATTTCATGTTAAACCTATCTATCCATATACATATACATCGAACAAATATAAAATCATTACGCATATACAACATTACGATCTTCTGTGTGAGTAAATATTAGAAAAAACGTCAGTCGATAACGACACCAGTAATACCTATTCGCTTCGGCCGCGTCGACTCTGCGGCACCACACGACAACCATACAGCAACGCCCGGCTTAAGCTACAGCACATGTGCATACAGAAGCGTCTAACGGTTGCTGGCACCGCTCCGTCGCACAGCAAAAAATGCCCTCCACAAGGATTTACTGTACTCGGCTTCACGTTTTGCGCGTACACGCAGCAACGGCGAGCGAGGCGGGCGCGCCTGCACGACCGACCACACCGCAACCGGCCGTCTGCGAGAAACTCTCTCTCATTACAATATCTAGCGCGTCTTTCTTGGCGATAAGATGAAAGGTTATTTTTTAGGGATTCGCTCGGAACTTTATCACTAAGTGTGCGCCATCTGTCTGAACTACCTTTTAAAGGAATATACCTATATTTTAAAGATTAATAGATAGTCGGTTGTTATTTTCACAGTATATTTATTAATACGATAGATAGAACAGGTAATTGAAAAAAAAATAGGAGCGTATAATCTTAACGTGCGAATGAATTAAAACTTTTGTTTGGTGTTGGGCAATCACTTGAAAAAAGCCGGACAAGTGCGAGTCGAACTTGCCCACCGAGGATTCCACACAAATTTGTGGGTTCTGAAATCGAGTCTCACAGTTTTTTCCGCGCTTTATTTGTGATTTAATTAAAAATATACGGCTTTAAGATTTTTTTTTCTGTACAAAATAGTAAAAGTTTAAAAAATTCTACAAAAAAAATTTGGTTACCCATACAATTATGAGCGCGCATGACTGATTACTTATTTTAAAAAATAATGATTATATGTTTTACGATTTAATGACAAATTTTCAGATTTTTTCCCATACTTGTAGTATAAGACGTTAATATTTGCCAAAATTCATAGTTCTAGGTCAAAATAAAATATCCTATAAGTTTTCATTTCCTTGAGAGTGTCAAAATATACGTTTGTTTGCGGCATAAACTACAGTATCTTTTTCACGTTAACTTAGAAGTTTAATATTTAGGAAACTTCAAGAGACTGTAAACTTTAGTATATGGTTTTAATTTCAACTGGATATCTCTACGCGTTCTTGAGTTAAAGGGTCTTAAACGACAGACGGACGGAAGGACGGACAACGAAGTGATCCTATAATGGTTTCGTTTTTCCTTTTGAGGTACAGAACCCTAACTAGACCAAAAATCAATAAGATGAATAAATTAATAAAGCTTAAAGCATTATTGCAAACTACAGAACGCAAGCAAAAATAAAAGTAGAAAATATCCGAGCTAAAAATATAACATTATAGTACAACGCATGATACTTTACCGTTGTGAAGTTAGTCACGAAAGCGTCGCAATAAAATAGGACGCGGAGGGAAGAAAAAAGGGTCAGGGAGCATTAAACCTGCGCATCGCATCATTCGCAGGCAGTTCGCAGCAGCTGAGTTTCTTGCGTTGTACTTACTGTCAACGAGCTGAATTTCGTGTCTGCGATTAGGGCATTTATAAGTCAAATTGGATGAATAACAAGAGTTCAAATGGTTCTGTAGGGATTAAGTGTGACTCTGGTTTGTTAATATACCCCTTCTGTATTTTACGTGTTTCCTTTTATCTGAATTTAATCCTCGAACCTTCAATAGGGTCATTACGTAATAGTGTTATTAGAAATTAACAATAATCATTTTATACCTTAACACCTAAAATAAGGACAAAAGTTTAAATAGGTAGTATGTCACAAAATAATGAGCACTGTAATCCTAAACTAGGAGAAATCCTGTGTCTTAGGAAATTGGTGACCGACTATGAAGAGTATGAATTTAAAAAGTTTAATACAATTTGTACGCTTCGAGACACCCTGAGTCAGTCGTGCAAGGAGACATACCCTGGTTGTCACCGACATGTCATCTCAGGTGTCCAGATTCTCCGGCCGCGATCGTCTAGTGGCGCAGTTTTTAATTGATTGTTAAACTCCTTCAAATATGTTCTTAACATGAAAAGTACATCAATCCCTCATCGGCCCGCGAAATTTGGTTTTCATTCGTTCGCGCATGAGCAAAATCCTTCCAATGACAGCTGGCAAGCGATGTCGTCTCGCGCATCTTCCTCCCGCCCTACGCTGTCAGCTATGTTTTGTCTATGTGAAACGAACTATAATATTAAAGATGGGTAAATGGCATAAACACAATTGCAACTGAAGTAAATACTAAGAAAAGTGTATGTATCAGTACTAGTATGCCTGTGTCGGCAATGTTATTCATGTTTCAATTATATATTAGATTAGCAGATTTCCGGTTTATGTATAATTTATGTACGCCTTTTTCCAGAAGGATAGGTAGAAACTAAATTTCCACATTGCATATCTCTCTTACTTCTCCAATACTCATCAGTGTCTTCATGCAAGCTCGTTGGTTTCAGAAGCTTAAAATTTGACCCTTTTTCAATATGCCGCTAATATGGTCCACATAGGATTTTCTAGGGCAATTATTGCCGACCTTTCCGTCACACACATTCGCTCTATAGGTTTGTTTTGTCAGTCTACTTTCATTAATTCTTTCCAGATGGCTAAACCACTTCAATCTATTTTTTTAACTCTAATCACTACATCTTCTTTCAAACCACACTGCTTTGTCATTACTGTTCTTGCATCTATATTTGAAAGACATTTCACACATGTTACAGAGATTGCATCTCCACCATACTGATTTTACTTTCATTTTTCTTCTGTCATACCCAACTTTCAGTATCGTACGTAAGAGGAAAGGACTGAAGAGAAGAGGACCCCACTATGAATAGCCAAATGCGCTTGTCGTGATACAATTTTACTATTAATAATAGTAAGCAAGACACCATTCGTTTATTTCCCGCCATTGCTCTGCTTTCGATATTTCTATCATGTTTACCATCATTTATAAACAGACTACGCAGTCTTTATATATACACCGTATTCAACCGTGCTTTTGCTTCTTTCAAGCATTATAACCTAGTATTGCTAACATTTACTTTTATATCTCTTTTCTTAATATAATCTTTCATTTTAATTACCATCGCTAGCAACTCGTACGCCGACGACATAAGGATTTTATGATCATCGGCGTACTGGAGGTATTTGACAGACAGCTCATCCATTCTTAGTCCACACTCATACTTTTGTAGATTATGTGGACAACCATCCATGAATAGCATACCCCAGTCACGGTGAAGCTACACAACCTTGTCTGATACCTGTCAAATGTCAAACTAGTCAGTGTATACTCCATTCATTCTGACGTAGGCTCTGGAGTCTCTGTATAGATATCGCAGTGCCTGTATCACTCCATTACTCACACCATGCGTGGATAGTTCTCGATAGATCATTCCTTGTCACTCTACCACAAGGTTTTTCTAGTTCTACGAAAATACAGGAGACGTTTTAGTCTTTAGGCAAAAACCTTTCTGTAATGTTTTGCAAAGAAAAAATTGAGTTTATGCACCCCATCTCAATTCGAAATTCCGCTTGTACATACCAGATGTTAATTTTAATGTCATTCACAACCCTTTCTATAACACTTTTCACGTATAGTTTGCCAATGACGCTGAGTTTTCCCCTTATAGAAAAGTATAATGGCCGCTTTGCACCAGTCATTAGGCACCCTATAGTTTACCAGAATCTATTAAAGAGCTGGTACATCAGTCTTGGCGCTATACCCACCGCCTGCACTTTTATTTAATCTATTTTAAAAATGAGATGTTTCACATCCAGCTTTCACACACTTTTATAAAATCTAGAAAAAAATTGAAGAATTATAGAATAATTTTCTATTATTCTAAAGACTTTTCCGAAAATGGAAATTTTTGTAGTGTATTTTTCGGTAGAGGTAATATTTTATTTATAGGAAAAGCGGGTGACGACTTCGTGCTGAAACTTAATGCAGAGTATTAGTTAAGTAACTGCCAATGAAAAACGAAATGAAATATCCATATGTTTAGTCTCAAGAAAATAATGTCACTAACGAGAATAACCATAATTAATAGACGACGACAAATGGGAAAGATCAAATGATATAATGTCATTGACGCCATATTTATATTTCATATTAAGTATTGTCTGTAGTATATGAGTTCATTACTTTTGTACATTAAAACTAAGCTAAAACTTGTCAGAATGATAGTAAAAACACTTTCTTTTAACAATGACATTTTAATGATAAGTGTACAAGGTACAAACCGGGGCTTCATACATTTGTGAAACGTCTTCATTGAGCTAATAATATAGAAGTGGCTTGTTACAAAGGAGGTCGTATGTTTTCAATTGAGCAAATATCTCCTGTACTACGCTTAAATGAATTAGTGTGAGAAAGAACTGACAGGTATTTACGAAGGGTATTAGTAGGGCATTAGCCTCAATATACGAATTTGTTGTTTCAAAATGAAACAGTCTCTACAAAATCACCTTCAACGGAGCATGCTGGGCTCTTTCTAGTTTTAACGTCTTAACGGTATCTTCCTACACCGAAACGCAGTATATTAGCAGGTTTTATTATAGCTTCCGACAAGCCGTAAGTAGTGTGGTTTGATCAGCTGATTGCATTAAAGTTTTGTAGATATAAGTCAATTGTTTCGTTTTAGATGTTAGGGTATAAATCTGTGTCTACTGATTTATTAATTTAGATATCTAGATGTTTATGTCATTAGTAAGCTAGATAGGTTCACAATATTTGTAAGGAATTTGTTGTAGTACAAAAGTGATTTGTATTTGAATGGTAACGGCCTCAAATAGTATTTGAACGAAGTGAGAAAAGTACGTTACTTATATCGTAGTTATAATCAACATTATAAGTTTAAACTCAACCAGTTTACAACAATTCGAAGAATACACTCTGTGTATTTATTTTTATTTATTTTCAGTATGGGCCATTTATATTACGATATTTGCATTATACATATAATAAGATCTAATTAGTCCTCGTGGAATACTGTAAGTGATAGGCTCTTCCGAAATGAAAAAATTATGAATTTTAACTCATTGTCGGATATTTGGTTGTTAGTCCTTGAAAATGTCCTCAGCTATTTATCTAACTACAACATAATACAGTTTATGTGGAAATGAAAGAACAGAGACAGTGTCGAAGGCTTTCGGAATGACGAGTAATATTCTCAAGCATTTATATTTTTTGTATGTTTCAACCAGTATTCATAGAATACTCAAATGCATTTTCAATAGAAGCGCAGGACTCAAAACCATATTGATTAAAAGTAATTATTTCATGCTTGTATGAAAAAATATTAGTCATCTCTTTAGCAATTTATTAAAGGTTTTAGATAGCGTCGATAGCCCTGAAATTGGTTTATAATTACTATGTTGTCTCTGTTTCCATACTTATTCACGGGATGCGCAATAGCTTTTTTAAAGGCATTAGAAACAATCCAGTACTGATGGAGCAATTGCATATATGTGACTTATGAAGGCATTAATATACCTCTACTTTGTTTTAGTATAATGGAGAAAATACCATTCCAGCCACTCACAGCATTAGATCAGAAATATGATTATGGATTCAATTTTCGCATTATCTATGTCAATGACTAATTAAAGTAAGAGTAAGAAGTTAGGTCATGTAAGAAGGGTTTAAAATCTTATGGCAAAATTTTGAGGGATCGGTTCATTCTGATTTAAACAAAGAATTTATTTACATCATTGACAAACTTTTTACAATATCAGCTACACATAGATTTATAATTGGTCAGCAGCGGCCGACCAATTATAAATCTCTGCAGTTGCATTTAAAAGCTCGAAGGGTAGGTTTACTACATCCGTGTAATAGTTATACGTAATTGTAACAGAGTTGCTTTAGGCTTTGAGTTACTCACGGTTCTCTTAAGTTTACACGAAATATTGACGTAAGCGTTCCTGTAGATCTATAGTAAGTCGAAGGTTTGGATCGGCTGGCGAACGTTTCAGCTTTTGTAGAGCCGGTATTCGACCCAGTGCAGCCAAGAAAGCCAGATATTATCAAGGAATTCGACATTTTCTTTTACAGATTTTTAATATGTATATATTAATTATAAATAAATATATTAGTGATTATAGTGATTTCATTGGCATTGTTTATTAACATAATGTGAAAAAATAGAGATCAAGATCTTCTTTATGAAAAAATCAATCGATCAGTCGACTCGGGCGGAGTACTCACATCGGTGTACAAAAAATCATTTCATATAAAAATGAAAGAAAACAATTTAATGTCGATCCGGACGGAACTTCGGCCACAGCTAGTTAATAAGAAAACAATTGTTAATGACCATACGAGGGTCAAAGAAAACAACAACTTCACATAGTTGTCGTTTTCGAATACTTATCACTTTAAATTCAATCTTTTTGATTTGGCGGCTAATCTGAAATTAAAATTATAAATGCGACTTTTGAAGAGACTTTTGCAATGTTTTGGAATATTGACTACTTTGAATCTAAATATTTTTGGTTTGGTGAAATTCGAAATTCAAATATTTAAAACAGAAACTGTCTAAGCACGTTACTTCCATACACAAAATGCAACGTAACTTCCATCCAAAAATTTATAGTAACTCCTAAGTGCCCCTAAGGAATCTTTACTTCAAAATATACCACTTTGTAATTAAGATTTACATTTTATATACAAACAGAGCCGATTTAAGCCTTCAGATTTCCACTAAATTAATCTATACCAACTTTTCAAAATGCCAGTTGGATTATTTGAAATCAATCCTAGTTTTTATTTTCGACTAAAAAGCTCTTTTGTCACGCACGACCTTTAAAATAAGCAGAGGCATGCATGCTTTAGTATACAGTACTTACCACGGTGCCCGCAGTTGATGGACGCTTTACGCTGCACTTTAAATAGGTAGTTTTTCACGGCGTTACCTTAAACAAATGATATTTTCCAAAAGATCTGCAGGGCAAACGTATGGGAATTACATAAAGAAGTTTTGCAGAATCTACGTATTCATTTAATATATTAGAAATATTAACTAAGAACGAAATATTAGCGATATTTCTACGCATGTATAATGGCAATAGGTGGTCACGTTTGCAAATTATTTTGTAGGTATAATACAATTGCTGTGATTTGAATTCCAAGTACCACACAAATATATTTTGAATTTTCTTTATTCGATTTGTGTAAATGCCAAATCATATGTCATTAAAAATTTTTCGATTTATCAAATTCGTTCGTAAAATTTCTTTCGATTCATTAACGTTAAATAGGTTCAAAAATAGTTAAAATGATTTTATACTATAAATGGAAAAAATATTTATATTTCTCTTAAGAATTCCCTTTTTACTTAAGTTTTTATTGCCTAATCGAAGGGCAAACAAGCAGGCGAGCAATCAGAGAGTGAATAGACACCGCCGACCATGGACACACACATCGCCAAAGAAATCACCAGTGCCTTGTCGGTCTCTTAGAGGAATAGGATATTTAATGGAAAGCAGATCGGGCTGATGAAGAGAAGAGAGTTAGAGAGTTGACCATCGAAACTCACACTCACTGAACGAAATGAAATAGCGGACGCTGCTATTTCACGCCCGCATTCTGTGTTTATTTCACCAGTCGAGCCGGTCCATTTTTCTGCTGCAGTAAACTTGGCCGCAATGTGGCCTTATTAGAATAATTTTCTTCCAAATATCTATAGACTTACAATAATCGGGAACGAGGTCGTTCTCTATCTGAGTACAAGTCAAAGGAATATGCGCTAATACGCGTAGCAAAAGCATAGACAAGGTCACTGCAACGCAGGTTATCGCGGTTTGCTCAACTCTAAGCATAACATCTAGTATACGTTTCCTGCACTTAATCTTGAGCGTATCTAATTATATAAACAACAATATGCTTGTGTATACATTATGTAAACAGTAACGTAAAAGTCCTCTGTATTCTATAATCATAAATAACTTTACGCATTGATTTACTAGAGGGAGCACATCAGGGTAACAAATATATATTTTTTATACTGTATCATTATTTTGATTTCGATTTCATTTTCCAATATACCATTAAAACATGCTTTGAATTGATTTTAAAAAATTAGTATCAGTATTTAATACGAGGAATACCGCAAACACGAACACAATATTTAATAGCATTATTTGAATGTTTCCATAATCAAAACTGCTACTTTTATTATTTTTGAGCATAAATTTCTGCCTGTATCCACATGATGTGTTCGTGTACTATATATTTGATTTGGATAAGGTGTTTGACCTTGAACACATTTTTCAAATCCATATTTACAATGAAAAAGCGACTTTATATATGTAAAATCAGTACTAAGGAAGACATCTATACAAGGATGATAATAAGCAGGCAAAAACTACTTTTTTTTTTAATACAAAACGACTTTTATGCGAGACCAAACTACAAATTATATCTATTTCTCTACACAACTTTATTAGAAACAGGCTCGTCTCGATTTGTTCAAAAAAATAATAAAAAAACACAAACATGGTGGGTCAAAAACTTCTCATAATATCTACACAAATGATAAATCTTGGATTTATGCGTATGACTTCGAAACTAAACAACAGTCAACGATGTGGGTGTTCCAAGATAACCCGACAACAAAAAGAAATTCGTGTCAAAAACACTTTAAAACAAATGGTTGCCTGTTTTTATTATAAATGAACATGCGGTTACAGAGCCACTAGAGCATCGTAAAATGGTTAATTTGGAGTGGTACATGATCTTTTTTTTGCTAGAAGTCATTGAAGAAATAAGAAAGAATGACCGACAACGCAGAATTATTCATTACAGAATTATATAAGAATCATCATGCCAATGCTACCTGTCACACGTCGGCCGAAACAACTCGGTTTTTGGTAGGTCAAAAAATGGAATGGACGGGTCATCCGCCGTACAGCCCCGATTTGGCACCCAATTATTTCTAGTTATTCCCAATCAAGAAGAGTAAATTACGTGGTCAACGTTTTTTGAGCCGCGAAAAGACCGTTGATGCATTCAAAATGTAGGTTTTGGAAATACTTCAATGAGAATATAAAAAAAAATTAAAATTGGTTTTAGCATATGCAAAAGTACATCGATTATCATGAGGAATATTTTGAAAAGTAATAAAACCATATTGAATAATAGATGTTTCTGTCTTTTTGACATTCCATAAATAGTAGCCCTGGTAGATGACAAATTAGCTATTATTTTGAAGAGCGTAAAAGAGGGTTTAGTTCGTCGTAAGCGCTCAAGCAAGAAAATTAATAGAATACTTAATCACAATAATACCTTGAAAACTCGAAGCGCTCAAGAAAGAGAATTAATAGAATATTTAATCATAACTAGCTGTTGTTCTACATTTTCCGTTAGGTAGCGTGCCTGAATAGTATACGTCCGCATTGTTACCTACGTAGAAATATAAGATCGGGAAAAAAGTTTTATTGTATTCTATATAAAAATTCAAAATAATTTTTCATCACTTTTTATCAAATCTTACTCCTACATTTAATTATAATACATATTTTTCATTTTATTCAACAACTTATTGCCATTTTGGAGGTAGTGACATAATTCCATTGCTGTTGAAATTTTGGGTCTCCTGATCAAAAAACTATATCAATAGTTTTGACAGTCCTTTCTTCATATTAACCTAACACTACTTAAAGAATTCTGAAAATACCGAACCAGGTCAAAATCTGAGGGTGCAAAGTCAAGACTATGTGGTGGATGCATTAACACTTCCCAACCAAGCTCTTCCAATACTTGCCGAGTGGCTAAAATGCGTGTGGTCAAGCGTTATCATAGTAAAACCACATCCTTTCTTTTGATCAATTCAGCCGTTTTCTCTCCTTCTGTCTTGAGTCTCATCAGCTGTTGGTAGTAAGATCCGAATTGATAGTTTTTCCCGACGGTAGGGCTCATAATATACAATGCCCTTTCAATCCGACCATATAGATAGAATCAACTTATTGCGAGTTCACCAGGGTTTCTCTATAGTCTGTGAAGTTTGTTTACTTTTGACCATGGCATTTTTGCACGTTCTTATCGTAGGTAATGCATTTTTCATTACCAGTGAAGAATCTTTTCAAAAACGGTTCTGTTTCATTATAAATTCAATAGAGAATCGCTATAAATACAGGGTTCATTATATTTCGTCAATTATTGACCATTGAGTTAATGTAGTTTTATTTATTATTTTCTTACACTTATATCTTCTGATATCACATTCTGAAATAAAATGTAATAGATGTCCACTTTTCGGATGCAAGCTATAACTCTGGCAAATTTCATCAAATTGGTCAATTAATTAGTCATGGTAATATAACAAACATACAGTCACCAAATATACTGCTTCTTTCTTTGAACTTATGTCAGCAGCTCCATCCTCTTAAAAGGTAAATACAGTCGTGGCTCCGTGATCGCACCCGCACCGGTAATAGTGCGCCTCCAGTCACACCCTTGTTCTTATTCAGTTCAGTCTCATTCCGTTTTAAATAAACTGAATAATAGCGGTTCTTAATAATTTCTCCAAACCCCAAAGAATGAGACCCAAATTAATCAGAAATATTCAAAATATCGGCCAAATTAGTAGAATTACAATGTTTTTAATAATTTTTCTAGAACTCTTACCCGTGGAACCACAAAAATAATGTAGTCTGTACGGATAGAA
>BGZK01004068.1:0-16525 GCA_005406025.1 Eumeta japonica | reverse complement strand
CTTAAGAAATAATTACGATGACGCGAGAGCTGTTCTTCAGCCCAGTGCTGCTTTACGACGAATGCTCAAATTTTTATTTATTGATTATCCCTTTCGTCGCGTTTGGGCCGTGGTATTCACGTCGCAATCATAGATGCCAGATAAATTGGGACTGAAATCATCCAATTTGCGAGATCAAATTGTCAAAAGAGATATAACAAATCGTTAATGAATAAAACAGTTGTTTTTTTTTCTTAAAAAATATATGATTGAATTTAAATATTACAAAATAATCCGTTTATGGTGTATTTTACAGAATGCAATTATAGAGATAACGAAAAAATATACATATGCAAACTTACAAGGCAGTTATTAAAGTCCATCGAAATCAAGAGATGTGTTAAAAGAAAATGCATTAGTTTCTTGTGAAAGAAAATAATTATTTGACCGTACATATTTTATGTGTTGTAGATAAAGACACTGTTATGTTCACAAACTCTTCCATATATATGTATATAAACGAATGAACACGGGCACTTGTGATATGTTTAACAACAGAATGAAATTTATTACTTTTATTCCTACTGAAATTACTTTAAAAATTACAATGAAAAATTGCCTAATGCAAAGTTTCTTCAAAAGGAATACAACTGATTTGTTAAAATGGTCAAAAACAGACCTTGAATCGTCAATTGCAATTTTCAGCTCCCAAAATGACGATAAGCCGTCAAATATGGCATCTATGATCATGGCATAACATTGTAGATTTTTCTTTAAGTTTATTTTAATTTTTGCAAAGAATTTCAAAGAATCAGAGTTCTTCTGCCAACAAAATACATCTGTAGTAGTGGATTCAATTAACCTTTAACAACATTAGTAGGTGCCAATTTTACCCACAAATTTTGATGATTTTGTAGTGACTATTATGCTATACACTAACCTTTTACCCATGGTAAATAGTGTTCAATTTTCTATATTTAAATTGATAACAAGAGGCAGCTCTGCCATATGGTGTGTCAAAATTTAAAATTTAGAATTAAGAAAGCTATATTCATGGGCCGAATCTTAAATACCCTTCACAATCAAGAAGTTTCATATGGAGCGCCGTTGAAAATATCAACAATAACTTGTTATATTTTATAATAATGAATTGATGAAATCCATTTTGTTAACTTTAAGTGTATACCTATATAAAGTTGTGTAAACATTAAGGCAAGCATAAAACATTAATAAAGCCAGAAGAAAAAACGAAAATACAAAATCTGATCCAAACAAATGTTTGTTAGCAAAGTCAAATATGCATAATTTATTATTTAATAATAATAATATATAAACATACATAAAAATATTGAACAAAAATAGGGAGCACGTGGATTGAACTTTAGCTCTGCATGTAATGCAACAGCAGCATCCACAGAGCCAAAATTTTTATTTATTTGTTTCACGGGTTTCTTGTCATTTGTTTCATACATATGTATGTATGAATGTTTGAGATTGTAGATAAAAAAAATGTTCGTAGAATAATCCAACTGCAATTTTTCGCCCATATAAGCAAATGCTGTAAGTGCATGTAATATAACAAACAAATATACATAGATACATACATACTTACACATGAAGCAAATAAAATTTTTGCCAATTAACTACACATGTAACGTAATACTCTGTTTTTATTTTGGTGCTTAAACTTCCTACCAGCAGCGCAGCAATCACATTAGTTAAGCTTGAGTTTTTTTTTGTTCCTTATTATTGTCTTCTATTCTTTCTTTCAAACATGTACATGCGCTTATAAAAAGTTCAGGCACTGACGCAAGCCAAATAAAACAAAGATATGTATGCTTTCTTTTCCCTGCTTCTCTTGCCAAACATACATACATACAGTGCTTGTCAATATAATAGCACTAGTTAATATATTCTGTTTCAAAAGCCTTAAAAATTGTCCCAGTGTGCTATTATTTTTATGTGAATATAAAAAAAAAGTTACATATATTGTGTTCTTTCGAGAGCTTTGTTTTTGTAAAATTTTTAACTGTCGATTTGTTATGATAGATCTTTTATAAGAACTTCGATTTTCATGCAGTCAGTAGGCTCTTGATGAATTTATCTCTTAAAATTAAGAGAAAAAAAGCACCAACGAAAGTTTTAAAATTATTAGCGCATTTTATATAAAATTATACCATATTTTATTAAAATTATATTTCAATAAATAGCGAAAAGCACTACTCACCAGAAAAACGCGAGCCAATTAAAAAATTGTCACCGGAGGCGAAATCGTACTCTAAACTCAGATAACTGTTGAACAGCTCTACCAAAATGATAATAAATGCTTTAATATATGATACAAAAGTTGAAACCCGTGGTAGAAAATGATTTTGTCAACCTTAATATTAAAACGTTAGGTTCGAACGACTAAAAGGAATCCGTTTTGCTAGTTGTGGAGCTCGAAAAGGAGTTGCATGTGTCGAAAAGACTGAAAACTATTCGTCACAGACTACGAAACAACAATCTCAACGACTGTAGTCCCCAAAAATGTCTCTTTCTTCTAAGCAAGTAGTAAAACGACTATCGTTTGTAAAAGCTCTCATATGCTTGACCCAAGGAAACGTGAAGGAATGTGTTACCGACAGTTGAGTCCAAAATTGTTTTTTTGGTAAAAAGGTTCCAGACCTTTGCGCGCAGGCCACCTATAACTGAATACAAGCAAAACTGTTAATCCTGGTGGTTGTAGTATTGTGGGTATGGGGTTGTTTTTCGTATCAAGGTGTAGGTTCCATACAATGAATAACAACCATAAATGCATCGGTATATGTAAAAATCTTTGCAAAAATAATGTTACCGTATGCTTTCTATGAAATGCCACTGGTTTAGGTCTTCCAGCAAGACAATGACCCTAAATACACCACCAAAATGGTAATAAAGTGGTTTAACAATAACTTATTAAATGTGATGGTGTGGCCTGCACAATCCCTGGATTTGAAGACCATTGAAAAGAGAGTATCCATAATAAAACCAACAACTTCTTAAGGTCTTTGGAAGGACGTGCAGCAAGTATGGGGTTCCATTATAGTGGAAAGTTATCAAAATTTAGTCGATTCAATGGGAGGGAATCCATTGTGCATTTGTAATGGCGAACAAGGAGTACGCAACAAAATACGGAAAATAATATTTTAGATTAATATACAACGTATCTCACCGAAATATTTTAATTTTAATTTATTTAAAGAAATACAACCAATTGTTTTAAGAAATTGCTTGAGGTGCTATTATTTTGACTGGGCCATTTTAAGGATTTTCTTATAAAATAATTATCAAAGTTAAAGATTCTGCAATAAAGTAATTTATTTTGTTATGATAATAAACCACGCACACCAGGCAATTTTATGTACACAACAAATGGAAAAAATTTTCTGACATTAGATGCTCACTATATTTTTTTGATGTGTTATGCTTGCTTAATACAAAAACCATAAATTTTCAAATTCTACGGATATGTTTTTTAAAATTTTTTTCTTAAATTCGCAATTTTCGCAAAGGTTGATCCGAACCTCTGGTCATAACTTAAAAACAGCAGGCCCGATTTTATTATGTGATATGTCAAAAAATTTCAATTTATGTTAGCTTTAAGCTTTGCCAATATCATTTTTTGGTATTTTAATAGTTTTGGAGTTATTGCGAAACAGGTGAAAAAAACTTGTTATTTTTAAATTGTATAATTTTCGATTTTGAAAAATTTTTTTAAAATATAAATCTGGAAATTTTTTCCGGTTTTTGTATTTATTCGTCGAGCTGCACGTAACAGAAATAAAATAATCCATCATTTACTAAAATCTGTGGCCAAATGTTTATTTTATACCCGAAAAAGCAAAAATATCCATTTTGTCCAAGAAAACGGGTTTTCCTGTGGTCATTGCCAAAAATTGCAACATTAGCTGATCTCAGCGACATGCAATACCTGTAATCAATAAACCATCAAACAGATATATTTAATATAATCAAAAACAACAAGTAGGCTACGTATTTCCCATTCTCTTGGTACCTGCATACACCTTGAAATCAAAAGAGCCCACTTTGGCTTAAAACACTTTTTGCGGCCATAGGCTAAAATTGTAACAAAAACTTACCACAGGTACATATATCTAAACAAATAATCAAATTGTTGTTTGTGTAAACAAGAAAAATAGCTGGACTTCCTACTTTGGTACTCTTTTGTTACCTGCGTACTTCATGAAGTTCCATGCAAATTACAACATTGGTGCAGAAATTCTTAAACATATATACGAATATGCCACGAAATTATCTAGGGTATTAAACTTTTTTATTGCTTCTCTTTTTCTATGATTGACGTAAACCAGATTTTAAATACTTTTCGTTTATTGTAAAGAAAATATCATCAAAATATATTTAGAACCAAAGTCAGTTTGATTTAAAGTAATAAAACTACAAACATTCATCTAAATATATACATACACAGATAATTATTATAATCAGTCTTGACGACCCAAACTAAAAACAGTTTTAGTTTAGTTTTTTGGTATTTTTATGCTCCCAACCAAAAAGGAAGGTATACTCATTGTTATTCCGTTTGTAACGCAGTGAAATATGCTTCTGAGACCCTACAAAGTATATACATACATTCCTGATCCGTGATGAAAACTAAGACGATCTGAGCATGTCCGTCTGTCTGTAGAAAATATTCTACAGTCCAAACGAAAAGAGCTAGAGCCCTGAAATTTGGACTAACTAGATGCCAAACGATGGTACAGATTATGTTCGAAAATGGGCGATATCAAACCAAGAAAAAAGACATCTGAAAAACAACTTTTTAAATCGTCCCACATATAGCCGAGGTATAGGAAAACTGATTTTTCCAGAAGTCAGACCTGTAAACCAACTAGGACGTGAACTTAAAGTGAACCAGAACGATTTTCATAAAAAAGTAGGTGAAGGTATAAAATCCGAAGTAGACCATTTTTGGTCAAAAAGTGAAATATTTTGAAAATTTAAGCTGATGTGGTAGCAGAAGCACTAGTTGTAGAAGCTTCTTCTTCCTTGATACGATCCTTTTGAGTGGGCCCATGAAAGCCAATTTGTCGGCCGGAGTCTGGAAGCGACCATGACCCATTTTGGATGAGGTATTAATAAACTTAAGTAAAAGTAAAGAGCTGAAGTGGAATCTTTTTTAGTTTTGATTTGATGTCTTGGTAGTTGGAGGGCACCAAAGATTTGATCCGGTCGAATATAACGTTCTTACTTGTTGTTTTAATTTTATAAACATTATATGTACATACATATAAAAATTCAGTTATTGTATTATCAACATACAATCCTTACAAAAATTAAAAAAAGTCATTTGATATTAAAAAATACAACAAAAAAAAACAATGCTGCATTGCGGATATCAAAAAGAACGAATTTGCATACGCAAGACAGAATTATAAAAACAGATATTTGCTTTTACTCACTGAAGTAATGTACCCACAACTGGGCAATATTGGTTTGGCAATTGTAAATATAAATGTATAAATTTTGCATAATCATACGCACCAAGCTTTAAGCAAACATTGAAAGCGAAAAAGTTAGAATATTATGGAAAAATAAAAACCATCGTCAAAAAGGTTGCCATGAACTTCAGTTATCGCTAATCGCAATTTAAAATTTTTATAGCCATAAACAATTGCCATATCTGACAGCACTGACTTAAAGTGATGAATTTGTATACAGACACAGAGATTATAATACGTGCCCCTCAAAATTGTTTAATTTCCAAAAATGTTTTTATATTGACAAAAAGTGAATATACCAGAGATTTCAAAATGATCACAGATATTTATTTTATTATACAAATTTGAGATAAATTAGTTGAATATCACTGGATGTAATTTTCACGAAATCACGAAAATATAACCATTTACGGACACCTCTGACGAAATATTAAAAACCCCGTGTCTCAATTGTTTTGCTCAAAGTCCTTCTTTTTGTAAAAGGCCCCAACAATTCGGGGCCTGGTTGTGATTTTTGCAAAACTGATCATTTTCTCGTTATTGGAAATAAAATAATAATTGAATAGTCCGAAAGTTATACTAATATTTATAATGCTAAATATTTGGGATAATTTTAAAAATCACATTCCTAATAAGGGCAGAAATTAACGCTAATCTCTCTTCTGTTGTGTCTTGTTTTTGATTTTCTGCTTTGGTGTATTCAGAGACTTTAGTAAAATTTTACGAAAAACATTTTGCGGATCCCCGTTTTAATGGTGTTTTTAACCTTTTGGGACAAAAATTAACCCTGGGGTGTCTTTTGTTTTGTCTTACTTCTGACTTTCTGACTTTATTTTAATGTGTTCAAAGACTTATAGCAGAATTTAGGAGGAATATTTTGGGGACATATTACCCTCTTAAATTGGCCCTTCGTGGTCTTTGTGCTCTTTTCTGAAAGATGGGTCCAAAGACTCATATAGTAGGAAGCTAGAAGGTTAACATTGTCTACAAAAATTCTCCGTATCATTTACTTACATAAAGTTGCTGAACATAGTTTGTACCTAAAATGTAAGGGTTACATGGTTTCTATGCCGATTGACAGACAAACAGCCTGGAAGATAGAATGAGTAGCATTGAGCTGTGCATGTTATTCCGAAGGATACGAACAGGATAACAGTGCCTACATTTGATGCCAGTGCGCCATTGAGCATTCCTGGAAACTGTGCCGGCTTCATGTCGCAATAACTACGAGGACATTATGGCCGCTCTACAACGCAAATATGGTGTGCTCACCACATACATAGAGTGGAGGTAAGAGGCAGAGTACAGAAGATGAACGAAACTCTGCAGGACTATGCGCTGGAAATCAAGCGGTTAATGAAGCTGGCTTATCCTGGCGAAAATCACCCGTTTGTGGACAATTTCAAAACTGAAGCGTTTGCGAATGGCATCCGTGATCCTGACATTAAGCTTGCTGCATACGCAACACAAAAGATATCATTTGCCGAAACCATGTCACGTGCATTCGCCCAGGAGACAGTAAGGCTAATTTCAAGGCAACAGACGCATAAATACGGAAAATTGAGGTGGAAAACGAAACGGGAGATGGACTGAATATTACAATTAAGGAAGCATTGAAGGTGATGGCCGAGAAGCAAATGCTTCAACTGCGAAAAACCAGGACACTTTCAGCGCAATTGCATATTGTCTACGAAGCGCACTAGATCCGTATCTTCGCCAGGGCCGAACCAATTATAGGCTAATCACACTCACAGAGTGTGCAAATTGATTGAAAATATTATTTGTACGTCTCTTTACACTTTATTAGTCCAGTTGATTTTTGCTTTAGTACTATCCCTTTGTCAAACTTTATACATATTAGCACCAAGATACGTTTAAAAAGCAGATATACAAATTACGTTTTAATTTTGTGGATTCAAACATATTCACCGCATTTTAAGCTGCAGCATTATGAGCACTTTATATAACACTACAGCGAAATTCTCGGTATACTCGGAAGCAGGTATGTAAGCGAAATATACATAATTCTCGCTTACCTTATTGCTTTTCTATCACATGATTTTTGCCCAAGTTGTAAATCTCTTTGCTTCAGTTATTATTATTAGATTCTTTCACACAACCTAAAAATATAAATTGCGAAGGTTTTTGCTTGTTTGCAGAAACACTCAAAACCTACTTACGGCGGAAATAAAGCTTTGGTGTCTGGTGATAGTTGGTCAAATGCTCTACCAGCTTCATCGTAAGCGAAAGGTGATGAACTCGATAAATTATTTTCTCTTGGGAATGCACTACATACGTATTTAAAATATATATATATACTGAAAGGTAATTTCTCGTTACCATGAATAGCATCTTAGGATGCTCATTAGCGAAACAGTTCTGTTAGACATGATATTTTTATTGCTTACAAAGGCGAACTATATATTTGTTGGGATGTGCCATATATATTTACTAAAGGTGAGCTAAAAGGGCTTAAAAGTGTACACGATTTCATTTTAGCTCAAAGAGAGAGAGAGAGAGAGAGAGAGTTTGCAAGAGAAAATCACTGTAAAAAATAAATATAGAGAACATGTAAACAAATCAGACGCAAAACTATTGCACAGCAGTTGAGTAGATACCTGTAACAAGTGTACAATGAAAATACTATACAATTCACGGTGTACTGCTTCACCTTTTAGGAAGAAGAGACAAATTCTTTTAAAACGCATTTTTTTTAAGTATTTGTACATGACAAATTGAAAGTTCTTAAGACACGTTTACATAAAATATGTTTACCTACAAATAAAACGAGACTACTATTTACTTGTTGCATTTAGTTTGAGCGTTTATTTTGTACTAATTTTCAAATATTACAATCTATGCCAAAATTTTGGGTGTCAAATAATAAATATGTACGTATGTACATACACTTTTAATGTTATTTGTTTATAAACATAATAAATTTTGTATTAGAATTTTTATTTTATTATTTGAGAAAACATTTTTAATTATTTTTAACTTATTGATTTTACATTTCTTTCGGATTTTTTCTTTTCGTTGTTCCGCGCACAGTGGACCATTTTACGAGATAGCGGTCAAAAATCTATAACTTTTGGTCGGATTGGAATTTTCACACGCGATTTTTTTGTTCAGCAGATGAGACTTTAAGCTTAAATTCTTGACATAGAGTGTAAAAATCGGCTGGTAATCAAAAAGTTATGGAGGGATTAAAACATATTTTCATATTTTAGTACAAAAATAAGTGCTAAGCACGTTAAAATTTTTTTATATACAATATCTCACTTTCTCATGCAGTATGTACCTATAGCAATTTTTTAACATAAACATTGCCAGGTAATTCCAACCTTTGGCCCCGGGAATTTTTAGCCCTAACAGTCACAGGGGCCAAAGGTTGGCTTTTTAGAACAGCTGGAAAGGAAATATGATTTATTAAGTAACAATTATCTGATTCGTGCTCAAATTTAGCTGAGATAGAAAGATTTTCATTAAGAAGTACGCTCTTATTTTAGCTATTTTTTTATTATAATTATTATTTTTTAAATAAATTTATATAATTATAATTTTTACACAATTTAAATTTAAAAACTACTATAAATCAAACAATTTTTGTAAATATTTCTTCCAAGTAGTCTTGATTTTCATGTTCTAGAAGTTCCTTAGCTTCTTCGTCTAATTCGATAGAGGGACTTTTCCATTTTTGTCGTATGCTGGACATATATGGATCTGAAGTGCACAACAAAATAGTAATAAGGTCTTCATTAGTATGATATCTGGATATTTTTCTTGTGTTGTGCTCGCGAAAGAACCTGTAGTCCTTGTTCCTTTTTTCTTGAGCTTCTTCAGATAGATCTCCTATTGGCAGCATATTGTGTTGAATTATTTGTTCCCCATGGTACAAAATTTTATGGACTGTGGAAGGCATATATCGCCATTGGTATTTTTCGTTGTAAAGTATAGCTGTTTTATTGGCGTAATCTCCAAATTTCTTTGCATTTATCTTTCTGCTGCATGATATAACTTCTAATATGATTTTGAATCGTTTTATTAGATCGTAGTCTACACCTGTGATGGCTGCTGCAGTTTCTGGATCGGAAAAAAATCTCCTGGCTGTATTTCCATCATTCGAGTTTCCTTCTCCTTGTTTTGGTTGGTCGATTATGAGGCCCAGCTGAAGATATTTTTCTTGAATTTGTTTTTTCTTCATTTTCTTTGTTTTTCCTCACTGTTTGACCTGATGGACCAAATTCTAAATCATAACCCAATTTAAGAATATGTTCCATAAAACGTATTCTAGCATGAAGAGGGGACAATCCAAATTCGTAAGCTTCTTTAAAGCTATGGTCTTCTATTGGGGGTTGGTTTAATTGGCTTGATGTCTTTTGGCATATATTGCAGCTTGACGATGACTTTGTTTTGGTTAAAGCTTGTGCAACTTTTCCATCAATCATAGTAAGACACATTTTGAAATTTACTTCGATGTCTTGGTCATCGAATTTAAGTATAACTGGCTGAAGTACCTTAATTTGATCTTTTATTTTTTGAATTTCTTCATTTATGACATCATTTGTTTCCTTTCTAAATGTAAATTTTATTGGCCTGCAATACTTCGTTGAAGAGGGAATTTCATTTTTCCATATGTCAATTTCTGTTGCTCTACTCGTTGACGGCTCCAAGCCTGTATATCTTTTTGTTAAGCGCAATGGAACGAAAGATACCATAAATAAATTGCTATCTGAAGAATTTTCGGCATTACATTGCTTGTATTGCTTCTGACCAGAGGATCCATCACATCCCCATTTGGAAGTCAGAGTAATGCTGCAATTTCCAAGCTTTTTCAAATTATCAGTATCAACGGAATTTAATAATCGTTCTGCAGTATGTTCAAGAAGATCTTGCAATTTTATTTCTGCTGAACTTGAAGTAACACTAATAGCAGTTTGTGAAGGCAAACATTCTTTCTTGACAACAACCAAATCACGATACTCTGGGAAAATTCCACAATTCTTCTCATTAGTTCGCTTCCGCAACTCTTTATATTGATTTTTAGTCAATTTTAGATCCAAAAATAGCGCGAAGGCTTCTTCTGGAGTAAATTTTTTTCTTCAGTTGGTGTAGGAATGCTTTTAAAAATCCTCTTTGTGCGCCGCGGTGTAGCTTCTACTATTTTTTCAATTATTTCAATTTTATTTTTCTTATTTCGCGTTGATGGAATTTGGTGCAAAAATGAATCTTTAATAATCCCTTCTAGATCTTTCACTACATTCGCCAATAGGTTTTGCTGGTCGACCCTTTTTGCCAATTTTTTGGACGGTTGCTAATAAACTGTCAAAAACAAGTTTTTTTGTACATTTTTGCCTTACTTTGGGAGCATTCCATATATCGCTTTCTCAAATTGACTGCAAAATTTTTTATTTTATTTTTGTGCATTTCAATTTGTTGTAGGTTGCATATCTTAAAGAATTCGTTGTTCATAATGTGCAACATAATGTCTTCTTCATCTTTCCGTTGGAAATAAATATCGGCGAGATCTCTATAACAGTAGCTAGCCATTGTTCAAACTGTAATTATTGTGAAAATATTATTACAAATATTCTTTCTTTAATAACATATATTAAATACGAATACCCGGATGTAAGTATATTATTAATTTGTATATTTTTGCTCAATCAATATGTGTTTCTAGTCTAGCGAATACTTTCCGACTGATCAAGTACATACATAATGATTCTTGTGCTAGAAATAAGCAGGTACAAAATTTGCATTGGATTATATTATCGTTTACCTAAATAGTAGTAAAAATTGATAACTAATAACCAACCCCGTTTTGTATATATGTATACAGTTACACACATATGTACGTACATATTAAACCTTGTGCGAAAAATAAGCAGGTAGAAAATCTAGCACCGCTTAAACATTGTACGGTGTATACAGTTTTTGATATGCATATATGTACGTAAATGCTTTTCCCTGGAATTAGCTTATATATAATTACCTAAATGATCACAAAATGTAATGCTTAATAACCAAACACATGGTGTAATAAACACTACTCCAAGCCTTAAAAATGATGTCCTAATTAACATACACATTTACGCGCTTTATTTAGGTGTTCCTTTTTCAATTATTTCATTGATATGGATTAATAAATTAATACATTTTTTTGCCTTTTGCTTTGTTATTTGCAGTTCCTAATCGTAATAATCCATAAGGCTTAGATGTTTTAAATGTTTAAGAAGGGGCCGGAGTAGTGTAAAAGATTTCAAGCTTAGTTAGTATCAAACAACTTGTATGACTAATGCACAAGTAAACCAGTGGCGTCAGCGGTATGGTTGGGGCTGAATGGGGATAAGCAACTCCTCTATAAATTTGGTTAAAATTTGGTTAAAATTTTTGATTGAAAAATTTGGACTAAAATTTTTGACCTTGGGGTTAAACTATTGCTCTGGTGCACACGGGCGGAACCTGGCGGATAAACAATGGGGTATAGCCGTGTAGGAAAGGGTTTGGGCTACAACATGGCAGAAGATCTTTTTGACGCGCTCTGACTGGGAGGAGTTATGCTCCATTAAGTAGGAGAATTTTGGGTAATACAGACCTTTTAAAAATTTTTTTTAATTTTAAGAAATATAAAGAAAATTTTTTTCATTGCGGTTATAGCTAATTGTCTACGTAAAAATACAAAATTTATTTTACTTCAATATGTTGTTAAACAAAAAAGTTATAGTCATTTAAGTATTAATATTTTCTGAGAAATTTGTAATTTCAGCAACATTTTGGGAAACTTAATTTTGGGGCACCTCGTTGGCTATGATGTAGTTAAAATAGACATGAAATTTTTTGGCTTCCGAGGTTCACTGGTATTTACTTTCAAATGAATTAGATATCTTTGAAATCGGTAACAACAAAAAAAATGACTTTTGGCCGCCAAATTTTAAAATGGTCCACTGTGCGCCGGTTGTGTTATATTTTTGATCATAGCATGCCATACAACAGGGATTGTCAAACGACCGCACATGTGCGAATGCACTCTTATTATATTAGAGAGCATAAGAGAAAAATTTGTATTTTTATAAAATAAGAGCAATAAATCAGGGCTACCATTTTAACCAAAGATTATTTGTATGACCAGATTGTGTAGCCGTAAAATAAAATTAAAAATTATGCTCTTTTTTGTAAGAATTTAACATTTTTCTTCAATAAAAAGTTTAAGACTACAGTATATTGATTTGTTGACCATAGCCTTTTCAGCCTTTAATTTTCTTTTTGTGTTTTGCCACTTTTGGAATTTTTTACGATCAAGCTGTCGGCAGCCCTAGCAGCATAAGAGCAAAATAAATTACGCTCAAAAACTACAAACCAACACAAACATCAATGTCAATGTATGTGTGTGGCAATCATTACTATACACACAAATTTCTATGACAATTTCATTCAGATTACACTATTGTTAATTAGAAATCAGTAGTGAAAATTGTTTCGACACAACAATAAGTAATGCTCTTTCTCAGCGAATGAATAAATATTGTTTATGCTATTGTTGAAAGAGAACCTCAATGTTAGTGTTCTTATGAAATCAAATACAATAAAAAAAGAGTACAATTCAATACTGTACTCTGTGAAGTTAAGCAAACAAAACCTCTTGTACTCCCCTTTAATATTTAATTTATTAATTAAAAAAACATTAGTATTAAAATTGCAACCTGAAATTGGGATACTGCGGTACCTTTTAAATGAAAAAGTTCTATAGTACTAAATTTTCCTACCCTGGCCTGAAGTGAGTCAAACCAAATGTTTTATTATTTGCAAGAATATGATACATCGTAAGAAAAAGAGTTGCCCTTTGATGTAAATAGGGAAAAATAGTTTTTGACCCCAACGAAATTTTTAATTTTGTGTTGATTCAGATTGATTTAAAATTAAATTTTTTTTATATTAAATTTTTATTTTATTGAAATTGGTATACACAATATATGTATATTTTTCAACTGTTACAGCAATTTTATTAAACTAATACAAAAGAATTATTGCAACAACTTTTCATTCTGATGCAAATTCTTTTATAAAAGGATTCAGAAGTGAGAACATCTTCATCACATAAAGTTTTTGTTACCAGAGCAAGGAGTTCGTTCCTAGAGCAAAGATGTGACTTTCTTGAAGAAGACGATATGACTGGATCCGATGACAAAAGCAAAAATTTAAAGAGATCTTCCATTGTTTTCTCTCGTGATATTTGTCTAGTATGATACTCGCAAATAAATCTAAAATCTTTGTTTCGAAACTCCTCTGAAATCACTCCAATTAAAAGCACCATTTTAAATTACGACTGCCGTGAAGCAAATTTTCGGCCAACATATTTGTAGCGAAATACTCTATAACTGTGAGTTTCTGAGATATGCCAACCGTTGCACAAATTGATTTATATTCACCCATGGTGTAATTAATAACCTTTTCCCATAAAATGTTTTCCCATTCCTCAAAATGCGATCATCTATATTTTTTTCCAATAAAATATGTACCCATTTTCTAACATGTAATTCAAAGGTAAATGACGAAAAAAAACATTCCACTTTAAACATTCGCCTTATAGTGAATGGCTTTTTCGAAACCGTTTTTCATCTTTTTTGTATTGATTTCTTTATTCTCTGGGGAACTAGATCAAAATGTATGTAAGTAATTATTAAATTGTATTCAATATATAAAGTAATTACAAACCATTTTAGATCTAAATCATCCTACTCAATAGGATGCCAAATGATGGGGCCATTGCTTGTGGTTTTGTAATGCAATAATGATCAATTCTAAGCATGTTTGAAACTGTGTTCATTAATTACAAATGAATTTGATTATATTATGTTGATTTCCATTCTAGCATACATGTCGCACTTATGCTACCCTTAACTAGGGTTTCTGTTCCATTGTGACAAAACATGCAAGCATGTAAAGTTTGTCGTTTTCCTTTTGAATATATTACACGAATAAAGTGTGTGAAATTGCATTTTTCGATTTTTCCTGGCTATTACGACATTACATTACTTCAAGCCACTAGCATTTACTGCAAAAATTTGCAAAATGGTTTGTGCACATATTCAATATATGCAAAAATCATGAAATGTGCGAAAAATTTTAAAGAATCAGTAATCGATTTCAAATAGTTTTAACACATTTAAGCAATTGTAAATTGGCAAATAGTGAAAATGTGCAAAATTTTGAAGAGGCATCAATGTATTTAAAACAGTTTATAAAATCGACAAAGTTTTGCAAAGAACAAATTGGTGAAACAAAAGAAAATTTGCAAAATTTTTGCAAAAGGAAGAATTTAAAATTTTTATAAAAAGACATCTGGTCAGAAAATCAAAAATTTGCGAAATGCGGTAAAAACACAAAAATTCGCAAAATTTTGCAAAACTAAGAAAGAGATTTTAAATTATTTATAAATTCGATAAACAGTTATAAAGTAGATACTATAAAATGTGAGATTTGCGAAAATTTTGCAAAATGCTATATCATATCTTAAATAGTTTACAAAATCGAAAAGCTTTTGAAAAACCAAATTTGGTGAAAATGCAAGAAAATTTATGAAAATTTTGCAAAGGCAGAAAGAAATTTTAAATTGTTTATAAATTCAATACAGTTACAAAGTAGATACCTTCTGCAAAAACGCGAAAATTCGCGAAAAATTGCAATATGTAAAACAAATTTTGAACAGTCCACAAAATTGACAAACTTTTAAAATAACATATTCTTTGAAAAAGGCAAAAATTCGGTAAAAACATTAACGTTTAGTGTAAAATCATAAAATTATTTTGTTCCATTGAAATGTATAAAACAAACACACTTTTAAGGTTTCGTGCGGCATGACAAAAATGTACACGCATGTTATGCATTCTACTTGCCAGAAAGGAAATCACCATTAGTAACACACGTTCCCATATAATTTACGATTGCAAATCTTGGGGAATGAACATTTTATGGGAATGAAAATTTGATTTACGATAGTAGTGTTTAAAAATATATGCTGGATTGCGATTCAATAAAATCGTACAGAAACTTACAAACCTACCCAACAATCTGCTAGTCATTACAGTTTCAAACCCCTCCAATGTGTAGTAGTAATGTCAATGGGAAAACTTAAACAAAATAGTTAAGCGCTTACAACTTGCATATAATTTAGCTTTGTTTGCCTTTTTTGCATCCCACTGTATAGTAAAATTTTCATTAGAAGGAAGAACAAAATAATAACGAAAATTTTTGTACCCATCCGAAATTCCTTACAATGTGTATTGTTAGGCACATCTTACGGCACATCGCTATGTAAGAATTGAATGCAGATGTCGGATGGGTCGTGCTCATTGTTATTGGTGGCGATGGAAGAAGTATGTGGTAAAAAATTCACTGGTAACAATATGTAGTAGCTATTTATTATTGAGTTATCAAATGATTGAAAATAAAGTTATACGTAATCAAGATATCAAATCTGAGTGAAGAATAAAAAAATGTGCTTCGCAGCAACACATACAAACATGATTGTACTTACACCATACGGCGCTGGATACATTGGATATCCAAGACCAACATGAGTGTGATGATGTGTATGCACATGCCTTTGAGGTGGAGGACTCCTTGAATCAGAACCAGTGCTACCATTAATAGTAGTACAAGAATTAGTATTTCCATTTCCACCACCGCAACTAGAAGCAACGGGAGTGTTTATAGTTGCCTGTGATTTTTGCGATTCGCTTGGTGTACTTCCAGATATACCGGGGACACTACCAAGTCCTTTTTGAACTGGTACATCTAACTTGTTTGCAATATTAGAATTGTGACGCCAAATTGTGTGGTATTTGGTGACACCTGAAGACTGATTTTGTGAAGAATGGTTTACAACATTTGGCTGTTGAGGAGGAGATAACAATATTGGAACTAGATCCGCTAATTTTACTCACTGGTGCATTAGATGCATTTGAGTTGCTAGGAGATTTCATAGCTCTCACTTCAAACTCATGCGAATCTTATGAGTTGTGTAGTATTGGCTTGCTGCATGA
>BGZK01004067.1:0-16527 GCA_005406025.1 Eumeta japonica | reverse complement strand
TCACGCCTTTGATGCAAACAAGCAACATAAGCTGATTGGGAACTGGACATGTTGAAAAAAAAAAATTTCCAAACAAACCTATCAAGAAAAGAAAAAATAAATTAACTTATTAAAGAAAATGCATAAAAAGAAAAAGCAGGAGTGGCTGCGTGGTGGAATACTCGACTTTCATCTCGAAGATTGCGGGTTCGATTTCAAACATGTGACTTTTCTAAGACCAAGGTACATTTGCTTATTCAGAATCACTACTCTCCAGCGATGAATAAAAACATCGCGAGATATCCTGACGATGTTTTTTTTTCACCACAATTTGAGGGTAGATCAAAACTTACACCTGTTCTGTATGAAATTTGTACACTCCGACGGGTTCCCCATCCATCATTTTTTTTATAAGCTCACGCCCATTTTTTATAGCGGCAGGCAAAAGTCACACATTTTTCATAATACGGCTGCTTGCCAATCTCTCTTGCTTCACCGACATCCATATATCTTTTCGTGTCACTTGTCGGTTTCGGCTGCTTAATATTTGACCATTTTCTAATACGCCATGTTGATTCGCACTTCAAAACGCGGATGGGCACCAAGGGTGCCATCTCTGGTAACCCCACATTGGGAATAAGGCCGTGACTTTACACACTTATTTACAAGAAACACCAACTTAATTCTATATATTTAAATCAGACGAATCGTTATTCGTTACCAATAAACCTAAATATTGCAATGCAAAGTTAACAAAAACCAAACAAATTACAGAATAAAACAAAACCCCTATATGTAACTCGATACTAATTTACACTTCTATTGTATTGCTTTACATTGCTTTAAAGCAATCAAATCAGAACAATTTACAGCAGTCTTAAACAGACGGAAACGAAAAGTAATTAACATAAAATGTTTTGTATAATGGCTAATCCTGCAGCGCCGTCTCTCGCCGTGTTTCTTGCGTAAGTCCGTTCGTTGCTTTTAAAGTACTAGCTTTCGGCCGCTGCTCCACTCGCACGGACATGGAATGGACTCTTTCGTTTTCATATCCACCGATCGATTGCCGATCATGATCCCAATCTCGGTCCTTTCTCGATTCCGATTCGGGCCTCGATATAGATACCGATCCTGGCTTTGATTCGATTCTGATAAAATTATCCCGGAGGAACCCATACCCATGCAGCGAAGACTCACATACGGCGCTTATTTTTTTTATTAAGAAATGATCTCGCCCACGCTCTTCATTTCGATCCCTGTCCTGTATACGATTCGGATCCCGAAACAATGCTGAACTTAACCCTTTTTTAAACGTTACTGTTACCAATAACCGATTGGCACGAGTAAAGAATTCGTTCTACTTTTCGCGCGAACGAAGCCGCGGACAGAAGCTAGTGCCTTTATAAATAATAGGCCATGAAGTTTCATCAAAATTCGCCGAAGTTTTTGCGGGAAAGCGTAACAAACATTCATCCATACATTTCTATAAACTTTCGCGTTTATTATGTATTATACTTTTATCTATGGCCTCGTGATGCCAAAATGTAAAACTACCTATCACATTGCATTAAAGGTGAAAGTATTAGTATGAAGATGTTTGTTACTACTGAATTGCTCGTGATGAAACTTAGCACACTTAAGCATAAAACAAAATAAATCAAAACACAATACAATGTATAATTATTTGAGAAATGATTGTATGCTTTACTGATAGTGAAAAAATTTCCAAAATAGCTTCATGAATTTCAAAGGTTATCCCCTACATGCCAATAAAAAATAAACCTACCCCTTTATGATATTAATATAGACAACAAAAAGAATATCACGTAATATGATTTGGAATAACTTTTGTATCTTTTATATTTCTGTCGATGGCATATGTTTGTTTCTAGGAACCGAGTCGTCCGACCCCACTAACGTTCGTTTGATCTAGAATCTAGACCAATACAACGATCGTTCAGGTCCGATTCAATTTGTCCTAGGACAAGCCATTACGTGAGAATAGACGGTAGATTTGCATGAGTTCAGAACTGTCGAAGCCTAGGGGTAATAGCTCTCGTCTGGGATCTCCCCGTACCGTCAGCTAAAAAAAAGAAAAACTCAATATTTAAAAATAGGAGAAAATTGATAATAAAAGTTAGATATTTTCTTTATTTTTCTTCCAAAGCAGGCTATACGTTATAAAGGTATACATAAACTATATATAAATATACCTTACACGGCACGCATATACAAAATCGCTCTATATAAAGTCAAGCTCATTTTGTTCTAAACGATGTTCAGTGCCTGTTCTGTTTTAATTGTGCTGACGAGAAATGTTAACACAAACAACGTTTTGCTTGCTACATATTTTTGTGTTGATTGAATTCAACAATGTTTTTATGTTTCTTCTTCTTCAATGGGAAGATCTGAGATCTGAAAAATATAGTAACATAGGTCTTTGGGCTCTGACTAAGTGGTCAGAGTACAAATTATCATCTCATCTTTCGCTTGTTTCTCACCTTAAACAGACCCTCTACACGCTAACGTCTCGTCTAGACCGCATCTCCTTCTTCTTGTACCAGCTGGAAACGTAAATATTCAGTTAGAATGTTTACGATGGATTTTAGCACAAACACTGCCACGTTTCTAATGAAAATTTTTTACGTTTCACAAAAATGTCTCGTTATACAGTTTCAATTTTTAATATTTTTCCATAATTAATAAGACTCCATTTTAGGCGCTCAATAGCAGAGAATCCAAAGAATAATACAGAACGTAACCACACCGAATTTTGCTAAATGCTGAGGTATTCTTTTAGAATTCAATACACCCTATGAAAAAACAGAACTCTCATAAGATCTTCTGTCTGTCTCTCTGTCTGTCTGTCAATCGCAATTTTCTCCGAATTTTCTGGGGCAAAAAACTATGATTTGGCCCATACTTATTAAGTATGACGTAAATAATAATTAAAATACCAAAAAATCCACGAACACCGTTTTTAGGGTTGACATTACGAAGCCAATTAGAAAATTAAAACTTTAATCAAACGCAACACGCGATATATGAAAGAAAAGGTTGTATTATGAGAAATACAATATATACATATATAGAATGCAGATTTCATAAGTCAAAGTATAGAATATACTATTAAAGTTGACTAACCATGAATATAGAACCTCATTTGAAAGTTTCCAAAATAACCTAAAATAAAACCAATCAAAAAAAGCAAGGAATTCATTCTAGGTTCAGGTAAGCGAAGCCGCGAGCACAAGTATCTTGATAAATTATAATCTACAATGTTATTCTGATGTATAAGTTATATTATTGTAAAGGTACAACTAAAATTACGTTTAACAGTCAAAGCATGACGGAGTAAGAGACACCCGAACCTTCACTATTATAATATTAGTTAAATTAAACGCCGTCTTCTACATTTCAACAATATACGCCTACAACTTCGTTCATCAAAGCGTAGGTATAGCGGCGATAATCATTTGTCGCCCCACCTTAAATCCGTCTGTGATCCAACACCGTCAAATCAAATATTAACTAATGGAATGAATAAATAACAAGCACCCGAAATCAACAAGCTTGCATGTAAAGATTGATGGATGTCAGTGAGGCATGACAGATATGCAAAGGTCGTGCCATGTGGAAGTCTATAGTCTCTGCCTACCCTTCTGGGAAATAGGCGTGAGTTTGTATTATTATTATTAAGATATTATAGTTAGATATATGGTATCGCGGACTCTTATATAGAAATGTATAAGGTTAACATTTTTTTAGATATTATGTTTATGTATACGAAAGGGTTTAGCCAGTGCAGGCAAAAAAATCTCTCAAAGCGGCAATTTTTAGCGACTTCCTCAAAACCCTAGATAGATAACCATATTTCAATGAACCCTAAAGATAACCATATGTCGACTCGACGTGCGAATGCTTGAATGATCATATTTTGGATTATATATATACTATGTTTATGAATGTGATATTATGTCTTAATGTATGTAATTGTGGTCTGAGTAAATAAAAAACATAAGAGTTTATTTATATTTTTATTATAAAAAAAAAATTAAAGAACCAAACATGGTACTTCTTACTTTACAAAACTTAAACATTTAGGAATCTCTGTGTCAGTCTTATAATTTACTATATACACTTTTCGAAATCAACTTTTTGTAACCTCTATAATATAAAAAACTAAGTAAATCTCACTTTTTATTCCTTTTTTACCTCAAAGGTATTTAGGGCATGCGATGGACTTGTGCTCTCCACAAATGCGATTTTTGCATCTGTCGCACATTGTCTTTGTTATCCTTCTAATCCTTGATGGACAAAAGGCACAATGTTTTCATTTTTTTTTTTTGGCTCAGGTACACCTTCAATTTATGTGGAGGGTTCGGCTTCTTCTTAGCAATATACCACCGATTTTTTCTTTTACATTCGTCGGCAGAGCAACCATTTGCTGCATTGTCTCCATCCACGGGGTATCCAGAGGGTTTACTTCTGGTGGAGCACTCACCTCATAGTCTTCGGCGTCGCTCTGTACTTTATCTTCTAATGAATTGTTTTCAGTTTCACTGTCCGAACCCTGAATCTCTCCATCGCTCGTGTCAGCAACAACCGACTGATTTCTACATCGTCTATAGGAATTAGTGACATTATTATGTTCTTATCGTGGCCTATAATCGATATAACTAATGAGTTATGTCGATTTGTCAAAATCGATTACGTCGATTCGACGTAGGTTATCTAGGATTAACAAAACCACGATAGTTCAACTCCTAAAAGTCGTAACGTAATATTAATAGCTTATAATCTCCTTCAATAAATAAGCTATAAATCAAAAAAAATGTACTTTTTAAATCTGAGTGGCAGTCCCAAAGATTAGCGCGTTCAAACAAAAAACCGGTCAAGTGCGAGTCGGACTCGTACATGAAAGGTTCTGTACCTCTGTACAATGTTTTAAAAATAGCGTACAGGCATTATAAAAATTGAGTAACAAAAGCCGAAAAACACGTTTCTTGTATGGCAACCCAATTTTTAACTTCATTTTATTTTTAGTATTTGTTGTTATAGCGGCCACAGCAATACATAATCAGCGAAAATTTCAAGTTTCGAACTGTTACAATTCAGGAGATAGAGCCCTGTGACAGACGGACGGGTAGACAGGGGAGTCTCAGTAATAGGGACCCGTTGGCACCCTTTGGGTACGGAACCTTAAAAACATGTAAAATCTTCAACTTTATATATTAGTATACACAACAGAAACAATACGTACAGACAGAATCGAGAAGATCAGAAGACATATGTACAAAATCGTGGATTAAATATACATATACAAAACACTTATAAACATACACTACCCATATCGAGAAAAATAAGAAATAGAGCCTGACATTTCTTTGCGTAAGCGCCATTGCGTGAAATGAAAAATTGAATTATTACTGATAGCGATTTGTGACAAGAATTAAGTATAAGCTTGTAAAGCCTAAAACTATAAATAATGAAAGAATAATGGCGCATCTACACATAGTGATATCGTTTGAAACGTATATTATCGTCTTTTTATTCAATATATCGGTATATCCCTTAATAAAGCCTAATTTTCATACTTTCCATCCTCCATTGTGAATTAAATGAAATTTTGTATATCAATTTGCGAGAATCTACTCGTTAATGAATAAATTTTACCTCTATTTATATTAAAAAATAATAATAATCATCTTCACAAGCCATCAATTTCCGCCCGCGTGCTCGTAGAATAAATTGTACATCGACCAAACACGCTCTAAATCACGATCCGAATCGCTATTCCGTTCTCTATTCTGATCCAATCCAGTTCTCAATTCTCGTCTCTGCACTACTTTTTATTGCGACTCCGCTCACGCTCTAGATTTTAATTTTAGTCTCGCGCTCGGTTTGGACCTTAATCCGGTTTTCGATTTCGGTCCCTCCTAGTCTCGACTCTTGATGCTGTTGTACCGTTTACAACTTCGATTCCGCTACCGATGACAGTTCCGACCTGGACGAAGTCGGGGCAAACGCTTGTATCGCAATAAAATTTATGCGAAAATTTTTTTAGGGACTGTAGCAGCATATGAAGACGAAGTGAAATTTTAATAATCAATTTTGTTGAGGGAGTTTTTTTTTACTGAAAGAATTTTTAAAATCTGTTCAATGGGATAAATACGCAGACGAAGTCGGACACAATTGCTAGGTATTTTTTTCAGACATCTTCATATTTAGAAGTACAACACATCGCCGATTTCTTAGTAATAAATAAATGGTTTATGCACGCAAAGAATATGACCAAAATGTGCATTCATTTTTATGCATTCTACAATCCCACTTCTCCCCCAATCGAGAATGACGCGTCTCGCAATGGTGAGTTGAAACATAAAAATGTTTAAAAAGCACTTATTATACAAAATTTCATAATCGTACCTCGCTTCATAAAAGAGTTTCATACCATAGTCATGAAAGAATAATTTTCGAAAATTCTAAGCTTGTCCCCACATTATACAAATCATCACTTGACCGAGTTTTAGTTCAATCGGGCCTATAGCTTCAAACATCTCGCGGAGAATTAATCTGTGAATGGCTTTCCCTCGATTGTAATCTTGTCACTCTCATTGCCCATTACAATCCTGTCATTTTCAATGCACACCATCTAATTAACTACTCCATCAATTAATATCCTATAATAAGCGAATTCTTTAACAGTTGAATTTTCATACAGATTGTTATGCTAGGTTTCGCACGCGCCAATGCCGAGGCGTATATTCCCACAGTCTTTTCATTTCAGATCGAAGGCCTTGGGCAACAAGCCGTCCGCGCCGGCGGAGCCCAGTCCGGATAGGGCTTCTGAGGGCTGTCGTCACCGACACGACGACGACGCCAGCGACCGCGCGACGGCTCAACGTGCTTCCCGAAGCACAGAGGGTGTGGTTTACGTTGAATCGGCTCGACGACTCGTCGATCGATTGTTCCGTAGTCAGGAACCAACGCGGTACCTTCCGGTTCAAAGCCGATGCCCACTGAGCCATTACAGCTCGATATTCATTAAACTATGTGTTATTATAAGAATTAGAGTACGCTTGAAAACCATATCCAAACTACAGTGTGGCCATTTTCTTTCACTTTTATTTAAAAACCGTCTTCGCGACTGATATATTAAACTTAAATATACGGTATTGAGGATTTTTTTGCAAAACTGCTAAAGGTTAATATCATTGCTGTATGTTTCATTTCTCATTTCAAACCGTTCAGGCAGCGCACGGCGACAAATCAACAAGGACGGCTATTTTTTTCCAATACAGTTACTCTTATTTTGATATTAACATACGTCACTAGGCTCAATGACATCGATTCAGAAAAACTGCTTATAGGACTCTGTTTGAAAGTTTATTTGTTTAAATAATAGCATATGTCAATATCAAATAAATTTAGAACTACACCAAAAATATTAAATATTAGGAATGTTTATAAAACTTATACTTGGTATTGCGATCAACGAATAATTACTTAGATTATTACGATACATCGAAAAATATTGACAAAAAGAAATGAGTTGAAACATATTCGATCGAGGTTTTTATCACAAGGTCCACACGCATCCTTCCGCACGTTGTGTTAGATTGAAAGGTTTAGACCTTAACATCTTCAACTTGGTGCCTTGCGGGTTGGTATGCTGCTGATGAGCTCTGTCACCAATGTGGTGACAAGTGTCTAAGTCCGAGAGCTTAACGTGTCGTCCGAGGCACGGAGCAATCATTTCAAAGTGTCGTAAGGTAAATAATCATTGGTGGATGCGAAAGCGAACCGGTCGCCCTTCCCTGACCGCCGCAATAGAATTATAGAAATTTCTAGAAAAATACTCTTTTGAAATCCTTTTTTGCTGACAGTACGTCAGATTGAATAGGTATCTAGTATTCAAACTGTATGTCCGGTCGCATCGCCGTCACCCGGTCCTGACGGCGTATCGAATCGCCTTTGTACTGAATTTTCGATTAACAGAGAATTTCGATCCGAAATTCTCCCATGAAATAAAAATGTTTGTCGGATATTTGCAACGACAATACATACATTATTTCAATTTATCATAATTTAGCTATTATGGCACAGGATTTATTTATACGTCGGTAGAAATTAACAATTAACAGAGAAATGAATATACACACTACCAAAAAAAAAATTAAATTATTTATTAGTATTATCATTATATTTAAATGAACATATTTTATGCAGTCACTATAAATAGGTACACAGATTACCTGTCAAATCGATCATCAATGCCCTTCGACGTTAATTTTTCTCCTTAGTGCAACATTAACTGTTATTACTTTTTAAAAAACAACTGACGGTTATTTATGGTTTTTCGCATTTTGGATACAAAATCGAATGTTTCTGGCAACCCCTGAAGATGTCTCATGCACTTGTCTATTTCTATATTCTTATCAAAACGCGTATCATCAAGCTAGAAAGGTAATGCAGATTTAGTGATGATAAAATATTGTGATTTTTTTTTTGATTCAAGGGACTTAAGTAAGTAATGTCTGTTTTATATAATTATAAAACTGTTCTCATAAGTCAAAAATATTGATAATTCGTCACACATACGAGATTATCCATAGGCAGTGTTACGATGAATACTTCGAACAGAACGTTACCAACATTGCCCATGTGAAGCATGTTGTTAGAAGCACTTTGTGTTATCCGACTTCGATAAAAGAGAAGTACTTTCTTTTTGCATTACTATTTTTTTTGTTAACCTTAGATATGAGTAAATTATAGGAATTTGTGAATGTGAATTTACAAATGTTGTAAATATAAGGCGAAGTAAGAAATATAATTTTGAATAAAATTATGGGCTTACGTAGATATGTAAGTTATACTATATTATTATGATATTGACATACTTACGATATTCATATACCTATGATAGGTAACTATGATACATAGTACTTATGATACAAGCTTTATTTGAAAACATGTTTTAAAAAATTAGTGCAGTATACATTTCGTCATGGTACATTTTTTCCAGAATAAGTACTTTACGCCTACTTAAACTAAGTATTAAAAATCGCCTAAGATAAATAAAAGTGGGATCCGAAATTATAAATATTATACTTGTACTCACGGAATGTTCCAGATTATTATAGATAGTAAAAAGAAAATGATTTCTTCAAGACACACTGAACGTAAATTTCATATAAATAAAAGAATTATTTTAAATGGAACAAAGGGATCTCATTCAAAGACTGTCAGTTCACCTGCAAGATGTGCCGATGAAGAGGAGGCCAAATTAGTAAAAGTATTAAGATAACAAACCTGGACAGTTTATTCAATTGCTGGATAACAACAAAAAAAAATTAAAGTTATGACGCAAATAAACATTGCATCGAATATTTTATTAAACCTGCAACAAAATTGTTGCAGGTTTAATAAAATTGACGGTATTACAATTGTGATACCGTCAATTTGTAAAAAGACCGCGAATGAAATTTTCTTAATGAATGATGAAAAAAAGAGAAAATAAGACAAGGTTGCGTTAAGGTACTCAACCTAGTCGTATTTTCTCTTCTATAATAGTAAATAGAAAATCAATGACGTATACAAGTGACTCAGAAAACGCCGCGTCTGAAATACGTTTTACATAAATTTGAAAACAGATTTTGAAAACAAATTTTTGTTAAAATTATAAGTTTATAATATCAAAATAATTGAATATGAACATACTAACGACATCTAGCGACAGATATGTAAACCATTTGTTGAAATGTCATTGTGACATAAAAAATACCTTCCTTCCGCAACTATTTACCGTGTTTTATTAGGTTATGGGCCCAGCAAGCTTCCACTGCGCGTGCATTTAAAACACGGTAAATAGTAATGACCTACAGAAGATGAAAAATGGTGCTGTAGAAGGAGTATCATATGATACAAAAGCTGATATTCAGAAATCCAATTGCGAAGTATGCTGTGAGGAAAAACAGGCTCGTTTACCCTTTAAACTAGCCCCACATAGAAGAAACAAAGTGCTAGATTTGGTTCATTCGGATCTGTGACCGATGGATCGATCAGTTGGACAGGCGAGATATTTTCTATTGTTCGTGAATGATGCTAGTAGAATGGCATTTGTATACTTTTTAAAGGAGAAAAATCAGGTTTTACAGCATTTCAAGGAATTTCATAGTATGGTTAGAAATCAAAAAGGAACAAAAATCAAGACATTGAGAACCGACAACGGAGGGGAGTTCTGTTCAGATATGATGGAGAAGTACTTGAAAGAGTCTGGAATTATTCATCAGAAGACGAATCCCTGTACCCCGGAGCAGAACGGTCTCTGTGAACGCTTCAACAGGACCATTGTTGAACGTGCTAGATGTCTACTTTTTGATGCAAAGATGGAAAGGAACTATGGGCCGAAGCAGTCAATACGGCAGTATATCTCAAAAATAGATCGCCAGCCTCAGGTTTAGGCCAAATAACGCCAATTGAGATGTGGACAGGATGTAAACCCGATCTTGGTCACATCAGAGTCTTTGGCAGTCCAGCAATGATGCACGTTCCCAAAGCTAAAAGATTAAAATGGGATAAGAAAGCTGTGAAATACATTCTTGTGGGATATTCTGAAAACATTAAAGATACAGACTGTACAATCCTGAAACTAAAAAATATGTACAAGTAGGGATGTGATCATAATGGAGAGAAGTGATAGCACTACCCAGGTTGAAATAAGCAACACAAATAAAAATCCATTGTCTGAACAAGAAAATTCCACAGAATTATTTGATGAAACTATTCAAGGACAGGAGGATCCTACATATGTATTAGATTCAGACATTCAGAGTTCCGAAGATGATTCATATCGCACATTGTCTGAAGAAGAATTTGATCACATGGACAGTGCTGAAACCCTCACAGTTACCAGAAAACGTCCCAGGAGAGAGCCCGACAGGTTTGGCTATACTAATCTTTGTGTTTTCAGATAATCTGTCAGAGTTGTGTGCTGATGAAATAACTTATAAAGATGCAACAGAGGGTCCGGACAGAGAACCGGCATCCGGCCATGGAACAGCGTTTGGTTAACACAACGGAAAGCAGACGGGCAGTGTCGATGGGTATTCAAGAAAAATTTGAGAGTGATAGTAGTATCAGGTATAGGGCTAGGCTGGTGGCTAAGGGTTTCACCCAACAACAGGGTGTGGATTTCAAAGAGACTTATGCACCAGTGCTCAGGTACTCCACCCTTAGACTCTTGTTTGCTCTAAGTGCTAAATTTAATTTTGAAATTACACATCTGGATGTAGTAACAGCATTTTTAAATGGTATCCTGAATGAAAATGTTTACATGCAAGCACCACTTAGCTTAAAATGTCGAAGTAATTGTGTGCTTAAATTAAATAAAGCTATTTATGGACTAAAACAGTCTGCAAGAGCATGGAATATAAGAATAAATGATTGTTTGATTGAAATGGGCTATGTAAAGTCAAAATCAGAGCCATGCCTTTATAGTAAAAAATGTAAAAAACAACAAACTATTATTGCTGTTTTTGTTGATGATTTTTTTATTTTTTCTGATAGTAAAGAAATGACTGATGAGTTAAAGGCTAAACTTATGTCTAAATTTAAAATAAAAGACCTAGGGCAATTAAAGAATTTTTTAGGTATGAGAGTAAAAATGTATGAAGATAATTCTATATCTATAGATCAGGAACAATTTGTGAATCATGTTTTAGAGAAATTTTATATGAAAAATTGTAATACTAAAGATACTCCAATGGAATGTAACTTAAAATTAGAAAAAGCTGAATGTGTTGATAAAAACTTTCCTTATCAACAGCTTATAGGCAGTCTTATGTATTTATCAGTTTTAACACGTCCAGATATTTCATATAGTGTCAGTTATCTAAGTCAATTTAATAATTGTTTCAGTTCAGTTCATTGGCATCATGCCTAAAGAATCTTGAAATATTTACAAAAAACTAAATCTTATGGTTTAATGTTTAAAAAGGATGATTGTAATTTAGAAGGCTTTGTTGATGCCGATTGGGCTTCAAATACTTTAGATAGAAGATCCTACACAGGACTTTGTTTTAAATTATCAGGTTGTGTAATATCTTATGAATGCAGAAAACAACAAACTGTTGCATTGTCTAGTACCGAAGAGTACATAGCTATTGCAGAAGCGTGTAAAGAGGCTATATATTTAAAAAAAATGTTATTGGAAATTTTAATGTTGAGTATCCTGTTTTAATTTACAATGATAACCAGGGAGCTCAAAAGTTGACAGAAACCCCTGTTTCATAAACGCACAAAACACATAGATGCGCTATCATTTTATTCGAGATGCAGTCTCTAATAATCTTGTAAAAATAGTTTATTTGTCAACATCTGAGATGCCCGCTGATATTTTTACAAAATATTGTTTAAATATAAATAGATAACTATTTTTGTCAAATTGCAAATCAGTGTACTATGTTTAGATTATTTTGATAAGTGGTGCTGTTAAAATTATAAGTTTATAATATGAAAATAATTGAATATGAACATACTAACGACATCTAGCGACAGATATGTAAACCATTTGTTGAAATGTCATTGTGACTTATAAAAAAAAAAAATACCTTCCTTCCGCAACTATTTACCGTGTTTTATTAATTTTGATGAACTGCCGTTTTCAATAACTCTTAGGTGAATATCTTATTAATTCACAAAATATCTTAAGTGGCAACCTACATTTAGTTGGTAATCAAAATCTTTCATGTGGCTAGTGGACATGTGGGAACCTTATTAATATTTCTGTTGGAAAATTTATAATTTTCAAAATTTTTAATGTATTTGTAATTTTGTCGCTGCGGTGATAGGAACGATTTCGATAAAAAGAGAGAACTATATTACGTAATGAGATGGAGGAGAGAGAGAGAGAAATGTAAAATTAGAATTAAAACATTCGCTACTAAGTCAAGGTCACGTCCCAGTGCGGTTACCACTTGCGCACGATCATAGAGAATTTTTTTTTTTGGTGTTATCAGTCTTAGGGCGTCTGAAATCACAGTGACGGTTAATGTGCCCAAAATGTACAAAAGTACCGGCTGTGAACACCAAATGGTAAATTTAGTGTTAGTTGCCAATGATGACAAAAGCATCGCCACTGTCAAGACAAATAATTCGCATCCACATCTTGACGATTCATTAATTGCGCCAAAAGATCTAGAGATCATACCTCTTGTGATTCGAGACTGCTCTTACAGTAGCCATTGTCAGGTATCGTGGCTATAGAACCGGTCGGCTTCAATAGCGACGACTCAGAAGTACTTTGGTAATAACTACGAGGGCTACCGCACATTCCACCGCATTAGATACTAATGAGATAGACAGCGGCTAATGAAGATGATCAGAACTCTTCTTTGATTTCGTAACAACCACTGCCTATTAATTCGCCGTCGCATGACCTAGATATGATTCTTTTGTTTGGGAGCGATCTTAGTGTACAAGACCCAAACTGAAACCCACCATCAAAAAAGAGAAGGGTGCACCATCACGTTTGATAGTGACAATAAATGTCATGGACGACATGCAATCCAATGCCTCTGGAGAACATTTCACATACAGATGTGGAAATTTTCTTGTGTCTTTCCCAGAAATCTATTTTGCAGCTATCTCTTCTTTGTATAGACTGACCTAATACAGCAATACACTACACTACTACATTAAATTGATCTGGCTCTTGCTTTAACAATCGAATTAATGCGTTTGGCAGAATATCTTTATACTTCTTAATATCCATGTAACATACCATTAAACTTTTAGCCTTCCTGAAATATTTTGAAAACGCATTTTTTTTTTATCAACAACAGTGTATGGATGATTCTGCAAGTAATAGAAAAAATCAGCTAGCAGTATGCCGAAGGAAAATTAGTCAACTGATGTACTTAAAAAAGCGATTCGTCCGACTCCTGCGTTACACTCTAAAGGGTATCAGCTGACAACCTTTTCATCGAGACAGCCAGCTGACATTTTTATTTGTTCACCACCGCATATAAATTCTCATCTGATAGATTTTCCATTATGAAGAAATAATTTAATATATATATATATATATTATTTTTTCTTTATGTTCGTGTGACCAGCTGAAGTATAATCCACCACTTTACAGTCGTTTGATTAGCTATAATTTGATGAATTCCGTATGTGGAGGAAACAATTATTTTTTTTCTATGTGCATGAAAGGCTACCACTGTTTAACCTACGCACAGAAACTCAGCGACAAGCACGAGGTCATACAATGAACCATTTGACGAGTTATCGCCCGGAAGGGACTTCAAATCAAATCAAAAATATCTATATTTCATATGTAGTACAATTACACTTGAAATACGTCGTTAATAAACTCTTTTCAACATTACTACCCATTTCAAATGCTGATTCACCGAGAGAAGAATGGGTAAGAAACTCAAGGCTTGCCCTTTTTACTCATCAATATAAAGGATTTAGTAATTAATAATTTAGTCGACATTTAAAAATAATACGAAATAACCTAATAGTCGAGCCGTTCAATCCCAAGGATTCTTTCATTAAGATATTACGGCACGTTATAATAGCCCTTACCATATAACTTTCTTTTAACGAAACGTTTATACTCAGCAAATGGCAAATTTTGAACTTCAGCTGGGATCTTATTATGAAAGCGCGCACACAGTCCCTTAAATGATTTATTAACTTGGTCATAAGGATCTGTTGCTGGGTTGTGGAATAAAACGAGAAAAATGTAATATTGATTTTCAAAATAATTATGTTATAAACACATTAAAAATAACTAGATGACCAATGCGAATACTTCGCAACGATAATGGTCAGTTATGTTAGAATAAAGATATAAATAAATGTGAATAATGTAAATAGTAATTTTAAATATTTTATTGAAAAAAATAGTAACAAAATATTATATGTAGAATTATACATAAATATTTTTAGACGCATTTTTAATTTTTTGAATATAATTTTACAAAATTTCTTTAAAAACAACGTTGGGGATTACAACGTGGTCTTCGTTCATTTTTTACCCGTATTAATCTTCAACACAAGCAAAGATATCTTTAAACATACGAAGTAGTGAAAAGCCACGTATAATTATATTGTCCATTCGAAAAATCAGGTTATGGGAAGTACAATCCCGCCCTCATTGACTTAGCATTCATCATTAAACTGAAAAATAATCTTCAAATGGCGTATCAAACATTGAGTTTGATAATGTATCGAGGGAGATATTTCAGGTTCTAGTTCTTTTTGACCTTGACAATAACATCACAAACCAACCAAACATAATTTATTTGCAGATATTGCTAAAGTTTTCGACACTTTAAGTACCATTGCGCCACTAACAACTATGCTAAAATTGTTATACAGCTTATTTGAAAAGTTAGGTTGAGACTCCGATATTCCAAATCATATTTTGGAGTTGTGGAAACTATTTATTAAAATCTTAAAGTCATTAAATAACATTTGATGACTTTAAGATTTTTCATAGAAACAAATGAGGATCGACCTGCATGGTTTCGCAGACAGCTCCGCAAAGGCGTCAGGTTGCGCTATCTACGGTCCGTTTCGTGTTGCTCAACAAACACCCTTACTCCGTGAGAAAACTCAAATGGCCCCCTTGAAATCCATCACTTTACCGGGACTCGAACTCTGTGCTACCCTACCTCTAGCACGTCTCGTGGAAGATGTTAGTTAAATTTTATTAATTGATTCGTGTAATAGTATTACTGGCCGGTCTCAATAATAAAATTGGCGAGGATTAAAGGAGATATTTCACTCTGGAATATTTACTTAGTCCATCGTGATTAGAATTTAGTAACTCACTCTAAACCATCGGTCTCGCGTCAAGTCTGTTGACAATCCTACTTAAAAGTCTCAAAGCTTAGAAAATTATGAAATTTGGTTTTGTGATCCATCTCAATAGTCATCACATACATACATTTTAATACACATACAAAATCGGTTTAGTGACAGATTTGATAACTTTGAAAAAGTGTCTAGTAAACTAAAAATTTTTGCAAACCATTTTTCAAGTGACATTATGATGTAAAATAGAAATACATGTGATTGACTTCCAATCTGACGTCACTCTCAAAAATTCTTTGTGAAATTAATGATATTGTTAAGTTTTATAGCATCATGCTATTTGCTTTTGACGAATTAAAAAGAATTAATTGGTCAGCAGTTAATTACAATTTTCGGCAGTACTTACTTTAGCGAACAAACTTTTAAAATTCTCAATTCTAAAAACAGTAAGTATACTTCACGTCTAATGCATGAACATTTGAGAACCATTCTTAGAATTTCAACCACAAACATGAAATCTAACATAATACAAATAGCCTTTCAAATATAGCATCAAACGTCAATTGATTTTCTTATAAGTACTTTGAAGTCCTCGTTTAAATTTGTTATTATATTTACCTCATTTAATTATCATTGCTCCTTTGTCGTTGATGTACCTATTAATAACAAATTTTAAATAAAACATTTTTAGCATTTTTAATATTGCCTATAATA
>BGZK01004066.1:0-16528 GCA_005406025.1 Eumeta japonica | reverse complement strand
GCCATATAGATTAGCTAAATACATAAATGATATAATAAAAGAAAATTTCATTCAACCCAAAATATGGTTTGGTTAATAGTTTAGACTTGGTTAACAAAATTAAAGATATTGTCCTTCAAACAATAGCAAATTTATCTCATTTGACGTAGACAGTTTATTTACTAATGTTCCCTTTAGAGAATGCTTAACAATTATAAAAGATAAGTTAGATAAACAAAAACTACATCCAGGCAGAAGGACGATATCTTAAAATTAACAGAATGCATGAATCAAAATTATTTCCGTTATAATAATCAATTTTATATACAAAAGAAGGTCTAGCTATGGGTTCACCTTTAAGTCCATTAATGGCCGAAATTTTTATGGATGAATTCGAAATTAAGCACATAGTAAACAATAATAATCCTGTATTATTTTAGATATGTGACGATATTATTATGTGTTGGCTGGGTAATTCAATAGAATTAGATCTGTTTCAAAATTATATTAATGGCACAAAATTCAATTTAAACTAGAGGAAGAAACAAACAATTCTATAAATTTTTAGATTTGACCTTAACCAGAAAAATAATAGACATGAATTTAAAATATATAGAAACCCACGTGCACAGATATACAATACCCATTTCTTGTCATCCATAACACAAATTGGCGGCTTATAAATCAATGATACATCGGTTATTCACCATACCCTAATAATCATAATTTCCTTTTAGAATTAAATACCATTTACAGTATAGCATTGGCAAACGGATATAGCAAAAATGTATTGATGGACTCATTAATAAAAAAAAAAGTATTATAAAGAAAAGTATCTATCCAACACAATCTAAAGATCAAAAGAAATATATAGCTAGTTTGACATATTTTGGTACAATTTCGAGAAAATTTCAAGATTATTAAAAAAACATAATATTTATACGGCCTTTAAAACAAATAATAATTTGAAAACTTTATGTAACAATAAAGATAAATTACACAATAATAAAAAATCTGGAATTTATAAATTAACTTGTGATGACTGTAAATCAATATATATAGGACAAACCGGACGTTGCTTTGAAAAAAGATATAAAGAACATATTTCGGCCTTTAAAAATAATAAATCAGACAGATCCCATTTTGCTAAACATCTATTAGAAACCGGTCATAAGCTTAATAATGATCACAAATTCGATGTCGCATGTGTGTGAGAAGGGTTACGTTTGAATGTTTTGGAATCCTTCGAAATTTTAAAACATAAAGATAATAATAATATGCTCAACGACCAAATTGACGTTTATAAATCGCCATTATTGGACGCTTGCCTGTAACTACTTGGGTAATGTTGGTGATGGTTAGTCTGTGACATTTGACAAGCATGTCTATCGGTGATCTGTGGCTGTCTTAATAATGTTTTCGTCGCTCTTTGACCATTGCATGACAGCGGCCTGTCTAACGAGGTTGTGTTGGTTGTTTTAACGCTCCCTTGCACCCTGGTGGATGTGACTGTCGGCAATTTCTGAGGATGTGCCTTGTTGGCATGAAACGTACGTAGAACTAAACAATTTAATAGTTGGCGGAATTAGATAATTATAATAATAAATAACACTTGCTTAGGTGTTCGATATCTGTCAATCCTCTGGAATCAATATTCAATCATTTGGATAGAGATTCGTAGTGGAGAGGCAGATTCGAGGGTCATCGGTGGGTTGCATGCTGCATGTTAATGCATGTTGCAGGCAAGCGTCTATTTATCAAGAGCAGGAAAAAATCAATAACATCTCTATATCATTTTTTTGTAATACAATATATAAAAACCTTAATAATGACATGTTAACATTTTTTCATGAAAAAATAACAACTAAGAACATCGTAAATCAATTTAAAAATAGCCTGCCTATAGTCCCTTCGGGCGTATTCGACTACGATGAGTTCGACTTATAGTGTTTATTCCTTATAAAATGTATCTGCATTGTGATGCACATTGATGCGGCTCGCAAACCGCAATTCAATTTTATAAACACGCCTGCGGAGACGGCAGTGGAAGCGACCCGAAGGTAATATAGTCATTGTCAATTTGACATCTCCAGGATTTTCATCGTTAGTATTCGCAGTCATAGACTTGTGAAACGCCGCGGTAGGGCGCTCGACTTCGACAGCCCGAATATTGTAGGTTCGATTCCGAGAATACACCAAAGATTTTTCTAAACACAAGTGCATTTATTTATTCAACAACACAGCTAACGCTGAAGGAAGACACATCACGAGGAAATCCACACTTCGAGGGTAGATGAAAACTTGCCTAGCTCAGTGTGCAGCCTGTACACAGCGACGGGTTCGCAACCCGTCATATTTGGGTTAAAAACGTGCATACATACTATACAATACACGAAACTCTGCCATTCTGAATGGCCTGCGCAGATTTAACGCTCCCCAACCCTTCCTTCTTCTCCTGCGCGTGCCAATTTTACGCCATTGCGACGCTTTCGTAACTAACTTCACAGCGGTAGAGTTTCGTGCGTAGTACTGTACCGAGTGCACCATCTAATCTAACCACCACACACGACACCTACGGCCGCCGAATCACTTTCGCTCGGCGCGCGCTAACAAAAAACTAGCCCGACAACCTGACTGCCGCCGCCGCAGCTTCCTCTGCGGTGCCTGTTATCGACACGATCGATTACACGGCCGATTTGTATTGTCGTTCACAACGATTCAAACTGTAGCGTGACAAAGACGACCGTAATCCAATAGGCTTATATTTCATTCATTAAATGCCATGTTATTGAACTCGGGACGTTCGTATTCTTGCTCAATATGCTGAGCTGAAGTCGAGTTTTAAGTTTTGAAATTGCAGCAAAAACAAATCAAACGATTAAAGGTTTCAATGTTAATAATGAAATTAATATAAAGTGTACAGTCACGATATAAAGTTCATAAAGAAAGATAATTCAAAAAACAGGCCAAGGATGAATCAGACGCATAAAAACCGATAACGCAACCTTATCGAGTGTAATTATTAGCATTAAAAACAAGAAAAAAATATGAAAAATATGTATTTCATGAATGATTGATAACAGCCGTAAAATGTTTGTGATTTGTTTTAGCCCCAAACCTTTGTTCGTTTCATATATTTTCCAGAAATCATAAATTAATAATGTTCCAAAGTGGAAGAAACATTGCAATTGCAAACTAATATCGATGTGACAATTTAGTTAGGTAAAATACGGTACAATTAAAACTGAATATGATGTTTTCATAATTTTTTAATGCACACGCTAGCTTCTGAATTTATTTAAAGGTTTACCTCAAATCTATCTATTGACTTAGATCTTTTGATGAATAGTTGAAAAACTAATGTTTAGCCGTCGTGATCAATTTTATTTATTTAAGAATAAATAGATGAACGCCTAAAAATTTTCATATATTGATGAAACATGATAATACCGATGATATTAATGCAAAAAATTAGATTATGATCCAATTTCACTCATCGATGTTCACCAGGGTTCAACAGAGCGTTAAAACGTAATGAATAACTGATTTATTTGAAGACCAAATTCTAAATGGAAATTCACGGCCCAATAGTTAATATGACTTGGTAAAATACTGTCTAAATTGACTATTTATAGTCTCCGGTTTGAAACCATTACGTACTTGTGGGCCGACCTGTGCGCATCTATATATATATGTATAATAAAATCGTAGATGAACCGTGTCTGTGCAATAAATATTTTGTCAGAAGAAAAATTTGTACGCGTTGTACTTTTTATTACTGAAGCAAAATAATATTTTTTTACAATTTTTGTCTGTTTGGCTTTTTATCTGTGCGTTTGTGCATGCTAATCTCAAAAATGGCCTAACCGATTTAAATACGATTTTCACTGATGTATTTTGACGAGTTTGGTCATTTAGTCTATATGATCTGCACGATTTTTTTATTGACGATGATATATTATTTTGATATATCAATAATGTTTGCCAACAAGTTTAGACACATTTATTTTTAACGACTTACTAATTTCAGTATTGATTGGGAAAAAAGAAAAGAATTACATTTTCGACGTCTTTAAGTGTAATCTTCTATAACATACAATATATAGCGAACAAATAAAGTGTATAAAAGACACCATTAACTGATATAAATCGAAAAGTTTACATCGATACATAATATAAAACTCATATATGGACATAAAAGGTAAGACAAATAAACAGACAAACAGGTCTGTCTATCTGTCCGTTTATGTCCTTTTCACGCGATAACGACTTTTCCGATTTACATGTTTTTTTTTAATACATAACTATGTTATGTGGTTAAGTTTTATAAGATATATTTACACAAGATATAGTTACACAAAGCAACTTACGAAATAAGCAGTGATGATAGTGGTGAATCAAGTTGGTAAAAAGACGCTCTTGGGGCTCTTAAATGGTTTACGCTGAGTAAGCTATAAGAAAATATCAAATTAATGTGCTATATTACTGTAGATCTTAAAAAGAACTGTCTGTCGGTCATTAGGAGTACCTCTGACAATACATCATACCAAAGCTTTGCCGTACATGGCAGAAACTTACGCATGAAGTGTACGGAGTAGAATGCTAACCATCAAGATGGTGCTGATGGTGTCTTCGGCGAACGGAACAGTGACGGAATTCAGCGACAGGAAAGAGTTTGAACAGTTCTTCAGAACACTCTCCATAGTGTTTGCGATAAATCATACACAAACATGGAGAATCTTTATACGACGCGTCGAACGGGCCAGATACCGCAAGGTCAGCGACAACGGTTCGATACTCTCGACATTGGATACGATCTAGGGGCATAAGTTGAGGCATCCATCCCAGAGATCACAACAGTAATCAAATGTTGTCGAACCTATGCCTTGTAAATTATTGCCCGGCGTGAAGTACTGTCCTGCTCTTTTATGCACCTTAAGGTATTTAGAAGCTAGTTTTATCTTATTTTCCAGATAATGGCAAAACTTAAAGCCTTTCTATATGTCTAGACCGAAGATCTCGATACTCGATTTGTCACTAAGGGGAGTGCTGCCGAAAAGAGAAGGGACGAAGGGAATTTTTTGGCGGTAAGCGGTCAAAATTGTGTCCTTTTGGGGTTAACTTCAACAAGGTTGAGTCTACCTCATTCCTAGATTTTCTTTAAGAATGTGTCCATTTCAGACGCAAGTTGGTTGGACCGTGTTGAAACTCACCAACACGGTCCCGAGAGATAGTACAGTTCGGTAATATAATAGCCTTTATTTCATTTTAATAATAACATTTGTCTGGGCTTCGTTCAGATAACAACTGTGTCCAATAGCGGTACTAATATTTAATAGCAGCACAAAGAGCAGTATCGAGAGTCGAAACCGAGACAGAAATTGAGAACGGCACCGGGGTCGAAATCGAGTGAGGTGATTGGACTTAGATTGAAGACCATAACCGGGAACGCAACCGATAACGAAACCGAGGGGTTGACAGCAAGATCGATCAATATAAAAGATGCAGGAATTCATCAGGCGGACGAAGCCGCGAACGGAAACTAGTTTATAATATTATGTTAGTAGAATGCAGTAGTTTGTGACGTTGCAGCGCAAAATTCCTTAACGTTCTTCTTAATTTTGACCTCCAAATGATTGAGACAATACTATTACTTCTTGCGTAACAGTACAGTTACTGTCACTCACTCGCGCTTACTCTCTCCTTCACTCTCACATACCATCTAGTGATCATACTTATGCTTAAGATGATTTGAACATTATTCTACGACAATGAAGAGTTGAATTGCAAAATACACAATAAATAAATAGCAAAGGGAAATCAGCAAAGATCCAGAAATTTAATCTTGATAAATAAAAAACAATTGGAAATCAGTCTACTTCAAAGTGCGGAATTACTTAAGCACGCATATGTTAACTGTATTAAGAACAACTTCTTTTAATTTCGGATGATATTTTCGAACTCGGTTCACTTATAGAATGTCGATATATAGAACATCTTATACGCAGAGAAGTTCACGCGCACGGGTCATCGATCACGTTGATGGATCGCGAATGCGCCCGCGCCGCCGCCGCCGCCCTGTCCCGGCTTCCACCTGGTGAAACGCTATAATAAACACATTCGCTGGTGCCGCTGTACGGTACCGCGTCTATGGGTGATGTTCACAGAACCAGTATTATTACTGTTTTGCTAACTACGAGCGGCAAATTAATTTTTATGTACTCTTAAATTATTAGGAGTTGCAAACGAAAATATTGTCAATAGTGTAAGATATAGTACACTCATAGTAGTCTAGTGGTGTAAAATGAATTACATTTTTTTTTATTTAAAATGATGCAACTGCTTTGTTATAAACAATACTAACTTCTATATAAAAAAAACAAATTCTAAGAATTTTATTTTATGAAAATATGGTATATCAGAATATAAATAAATCCATCACCAAAAAAAACAGCTTGACAAGATATTGAAGACGCATCCATCGGCTAGGGCCAGGCGTTTATCGGTTTAGACGCTTGGGTTGGTATAAAGTTCCGACGTTAGTTACGCTCATTAAACCGATTTCAATGCAAAATGAAATTATTGTATGTCAGCAATACAAAAAAGCGGGGATTGCAAATGCATAGTTACGAAAATGTAAACGAATATGTACCAATAATTTGTTGCCTTGAAACTGGACGTTTCAACAAATAACATCCAGCGCGTTACCAAAGACACCTCATTACCCATGAGCACATTAAAACCAAGTAGAGCTCCACTCTCACAATAGTTTTCTAATGGCTATTCGTCAATATCCAAATGATTACTAGGTGTGACATTTGGAAATATTTAATTATATTAATATTTTGCGTTTACTAGAGCTTTACGGTTTGATCCGGTTTTGCATATTCATAATTTTGAATTACTTTCGTACAATCATCACTTACTTTAAAATATTTATTATTTAAAGACGTATAAGATGTAACGTAATATTTAAAACAAAATTCGATTCTGTCATGTTTAATTTTGTCACCTTCTTGTACATGGAATACAAAAAAAAACTTTTTGGGAGTTATAGTTTTCAAGTGTGTAGAGGATACTTCAGAGAAATCTGAAAAATCAGGACAATCACACACGCTTCACAAAAAAGACAGTTGTAGCATAGTGTAGCTATTAGTTGGTCGTGTCGAAACTTCAGACACGCTAAATTTATTAATAGTATTATTTATCATTCTTATACCCAATCCTAGTGCTAGCAGTAAGGCCAATCTAATCTATTTTTATGGTTTAGAATAGCTCAAATATTTTTCATAAATATCATACTAAATGGACACGGATTCAACGCAGGCTTTTGTGAATAAAGGTTTTATTATTTCTAATAGTAAATACACATATGTTTTCTTGCAGAACACCACTAATAATATCGATGTCTTATTTAAACTTTATTATAAGTATTAAAAGCGCCAGCGAACCCGTGATCCGTGCCTTCGAGAACGCCCATGGGCTAATTATGAATCCCAAATTAAATGACAAATTAAACTCACTTGCTCGGTGGCTCTAAAATGACATTAAGCTGCCGGAAGTGGTCACCGCACTGGTGACGACGGCCATCAACAGCCTTCAATCCCCCACCGGCTAACGTGAATGTCAATTGTCATGGGATTGATATGTCCACGCAGACAGGTGATAAAAATGTGACACAATAATTGTATTCACTTTAGCCTCTCATTACTCATTTTATCATTCTACATATATGCATTTTTAATACTATGCTTTCGAGTTTTCCAATGACGCCGACTAACTATAAGAGCTTCTTATGCGTGTGCTTGAAATGTACGCATTCACCATCTTTTGGTTATGTGAATTTCTCCATTTATCAATAAATATACTTTTTTTTTCTCTTCTAAATACTAATTAATAATAAATTAAACATGGCTCGTGACGAAATTATTAATATAAGCATAAAGTAAATACACTAAATAATTTTGATTTACAAAAAAAAAAAACCAAAGGCAAAAGGCCTTTTATCGCAAGCGGACAATCGTAAATTTCATCTAAACCGGTACAGAGAACCGTGTTATGCACGGACGGACGGCTCGCCGTCGTTCCGTGTTGCCATACCTGTTCGTCTCTTCCATAATTCAATGTATTTGTTGGCCGCTCGATTCGTTTACTAGTACTTGTTTGTTGTGTTTTCAAACGATATATTGTTTTACCATATTTGATATAAAGTATAAACTAACGACACATACCGATCAAAATTATTGTAACACATGCTATTAGATGACATCATAAAGGAAAATATTTTATTACATATTATAATATTAGCTACGTAGACTATCCAATTACAAGAGGACCGTTATATAGACACTCGGCTCAAACTGGAAGTTTCTAAAACTGGCCATTTGTAATAGGAATATTAAATTAACAATTATGGTTTTTAAAAATGGATCTCTTTGGGAGAAAAATACATTTCAGTTTGTGTACATGAGCTTTTGCTTTTTTCGTTGAGACAACTTTCGAAAATTATGTGTCGACATTACAATGAATTTAAGTCGAGATAATATTCGCGTCATGAATTGTTACGATTTTCGCTTTGGCTTAAATGAACAAGAAAGTTGCCAGTGATTCCAATTGGCATTTGATGATGAGGCTCCATATTATAGCTCTGCGTGTTCCTGGTTCGATTCCTGGTAGTTATCGACACTAATATTCATATTGTTCGACGACTCATTGGAACTAATAAAGAATTGTTTTTGAGCAATTTAGTATTGTATTAGGTATTGATATGAGCCAAGTGCAAAATATTTTGTAGATATATCTGAAGGTTCGAAAGCTTTGCACTCGATGGATACCGCATGATGGATAACGGATGACCAGAAACGACTGCTTGTAGAGCGGTGTCGTCAAATTATAAAAAGATGTGACGGAGGATAATCATTGGCTGTATGTAACGTAGGCAGAGGCGACAAGAGCTGGATGTACTGCTTTGAACCTGAAAGAAAAAGCCAATCGGCGAACGGATTATCCATTTGAAGATTTGGCGACAAAATTAAAAAAGAAGCCGAAACATTAGCACAAAAGTGATTGCTCCTTTTTTCGGAAAATCAGAATATTACACCACAGTATCGCTTGAAAATCAAAGGACAGTAACTACAAAGTGGTATGTGAGTACGTGTTTGTCCGAAGTTGGAAAATTTCGCAAAAAGCGTCCTCGCGGCAGTCGTCCTTCACGACGATGTGTGCACGCATCCCGCAGAGGTAACAAGTGGGTTTTTAAAAGCCTCAAATGTAGGACTAACGAAGCATCCGCTATGCAATCTGGACCTTGTAATTTTTGAAGTTATACTTCTTTAGGCGCGTTATGAAAAAATGATGAGAGTGAAATTTTAAGATGCGCGCGCATCAGTATAACACAAATTTAACAGTGTAACACAAAATTAACAGGTTGAAGCTGCCCGCTTCGAATTCGAATTGCGAATAATGAATAAATACAGGTTGAAGCTGCCCGCTTCGAATTCGAATTCGAATTTCGAATAATGAGAGAATTTATATTATACTTAATGTAAGAAAATAAATATTTATTTATTTAATTTTTAAAATTTAAACTGAACTTTATTAACTGTGTTGACTATGCTTTTCCAGTTCTTTTATTATTTTAATGTAATTAATTATTTGCATACAATTAAAAACTATTTTTTAATGATGCCAAAGAAGTATAACTTCTCACGCGCATACATAAGTACACGAACGATTTTTTTTATTAAAGGTAAATTAGAGATAATCTTACAGGTATATTTTGTACTAAAAGGCGTCCCTAAAAAAACCGGGCCAACTCCTTTTTACGGCAGCCGGGGCCCACTAAATGTGCGGAAAAGTAAATTAACGGAATTTACAAAATTTACGACTCGCATATATTTCACGCTTTTTATAGTGGAACGTTTCTATTAAATCCAAATCACTTTTTGTTGTTATGATCTTTGTAACTAATCTTGATTGCAACGATTAAATTGCAGTTGTAACCACGTTATTTCGTATAAACCACACGGCAACAGCGGGCCGCATCCGGCCCGCTGTAAGATTTCATCCGGCCCGCAAGACATTTAGAAAAATTTCATGTCTGATATCTATTGCTAAAAATTATGAACACTACTTTAAAGCACTATTTTAAAATGCGCCTACTTTTTAACGCGACCTGCGAACGTATTTGCACACTAAAGTTTGGCCCACAACATATCAAAGGTTGCCCATACCCGGTATAAACTAACATAAGCCCTGTGAAATGTGAAAAGACTGATATATATCACCTATGATTAGAATTTCATTTTCTTGTTTTTATTATTTTTGCTTAATTATAGAAACAAATATATATACGTATATCAACGTTCTGACAATTTAAATTAGCCATCAGATTAGCTACGTCGTAAGCAATATTAATTATCTCTTCTAGTAAATTAGAAATGGAGCTTCGAAAAACAAATTTACGAATAACTATCATGGTGATGTGTACTCTAAAAGGGTTAAAAACTTTTGTCTTTTTGTAGTTCTGATTCGTTACAAATATCTATTAACAGTTATGCATACATTGCATTTCTTTTCGGTCATATTCGATTATACTTGAAATACATCCGATCCGACATCAAAGTCAAAATTAATTACTTGTAAATTTCTGAAAGTTATTAAATATTTGATGTATTTTCGTCACTGTCGTAAGAATTTATAAAGCGTAATCGTTTTTTACGACTTTTTATGTAAACGAAAACTCCATAAACGGCCTGTTTGTAAATACATAAAAATGTTATAACTAATATTTCATACGAAACCAAATCTGTAACCTACATAACGCAGCAGACTGATGCGTGCAACACAGTAAAGTTGGTACCTTAGGAGTATTCGATTCGATTCCCGGACAACATTTGTAAACTATAACAATACAATTTCATCGAGTGATGCGCTCCGTTTACGCCTATGGGTATCTAATATGAAACAACTGTAGGTTGAAGCAATGTCACATTATTGTGGATCATAGAGTTATTGTGATCATAGAGTCATAGAGCTAGACATCCTATTCGGGCGTGAATATGCAGTGAAACATCCAGAATTGTATACATATATTCCATTTGATTCAACTGAATTTTCGTGGAAAAATCGTTCTCCTCGCTGCTCTCGTGTACGTATATGTTATAAAGTATTCGACAAAGAAAATAGTCATAGCATTCTCAATATACAAAAAATTGCGTGGGAGAGTTGTGGAGTTAGAACATAACAGTAAATGACGTCACTGACCTGCTGCTCTGACGTCACCACTTCCCGGCTGCTGTCATCTGGAACAGTTAATAACAAATATCATTACGATAAACTTTTGACACGCCGATAAACAAAATGATAAAACGTATTATTCTCTACGCCATATTTAAATTTGTCTTTGCAGGTATATTCTAAATATAATCTAAATTTCATTGTTTTGACATCTATGATCATATTGCCCATGATTAAATAGTCTTAACAGTTGTACACAATTTTTACGACAGTTGTTTACTTTTGACGGTCAATAACGAGCATCGTACGAGATGTACAAAAGCAAACAGGAAATTTGCACCGAAAAAAATAAGCACTTGGATCAAGAAATCACGATTTCTTCTCAACGTCTAAAAAATATACTCTTTATCGAAGAATTTTAAGAAAAAATTCTGTACAAAAATATTTTTTCTTGGCGATAATTTTATTTGTAAAAGGACAATTTGTTAAGAACGTGAGTTCGACGATTATTCATTAATCGTGAATATAGGTATTTTGTCAAAAAATAACTAATATGTGGAAACCATAAAATTTTGCATTTGTATCAGATGGCGCTACAGAATATAAACAAGATCAGGCCATAAAAATTACGCTTAATGATTTCGGATTATTAAAGATTTGATTTACAAAGTAAAATTATAAACAAAACATATACAGAGACCGACCACGATCTTTTGTTTTTGTTTTGCTTTAAACAACAAGATTTTTAGTGTCAATAATTGTATAAATTAAAAAAAAAAAGAAATTCATTAGTTATTTATAGCTAATATGCTTCGTAAGTAAAATAAAGAAAAGATTTCTCTAAAGGTATTGAATTGTGTTTTATCGTTGTACATTATTTTACATTAATATTATTATTAACAAGTTTTACTGAAATTTTCCAGAATTTGGCATTGGTTATAGCTGTGCAGTATTTCAATTCAAAAATTAAAAAAAAATTAGGTGGACACATGGATGAAAGAGCACGACCACACCACCTCTTGATTGACATTTAACAACTGACTGTATGTCAGTTGTTAAATATATTAGTTGCTTTTTTTTATATTGTGAAATCGTCCTAAATTGTAATTAGAAATCTTTTTTATATGAGTATATTTCTAAGAATCCATACATTAGGAATCCGCGATCCATACTGATATTATAAATACGAAAGTGTGTCTGTCTGTCTGTTACCTCTTTACGCTTAAACCGCTGAACCGATTTAGATGAAATTCGATATGGAAATAGTTTGAGTCTCGGGGAAGGACATAACCTACTTTTTGTGCGTATGTCTGTCTGTTTGTTTGTATGTTTTTTCATAGCTCAACAACATTTAAACTAATTTAAATGAACTTAAATGTACCAATAAAATATACCATTTTATAATGCATAAGCTACGTGCAAAAGTTTCTCAGTCTGTCTGCTATGTTGTCACTCCTAAGCCGCTGTAGGGATTTAAATGAAATTTGGCATACAGATAGATTGATACCGAGGAACGGACATAAGCTACTTTGTGTTTGGGACTGTTTGTTCGTTTTGTATGTTTTATCGTAACTCAACAATAGTTAAATTGATTTTAATGAACTTTAGTGTATTATTACTAGAGCACACAATTTTTCATTGCACATTTATCTGTACGACTCCTTATATCTAGAAAATTTTAAAGTTATTGATTTTATTTTATTTTGTCGGTTATGCTTATTATTTGCTTTATTTAGAGAAGGAACAGTGTTAAGAGTAGGCGATAAGGATTGAGAGGGAGGCGGAAGAGTAAGACATGGTGTGGGAGGGCGGAGTAGGGCGAAAACAAAAGTAAGAGAGTGTCAACAATGCGATTGTAACTATACGATTAATAATAACGGTTTAGTAATAAAAAAGTCATAATAAATTAAAATGAACCGTAGATTTTATATTTCGTCTTTTTCAGTATTATATCGCCTTGTTAAAATATTAAAAATGTGATAATTTGTGTCGACGTTCTGTTATTTGTAACTCGATTACCCATAAACGGCTGGACGAATTTAGATGAAATTTAGCACACAAATACATTTTCTGGGTTACATGCATGATATTTTATACCTCCCACTAATTAGTTTCTGTGCAATAATTAACAAATAACGAAATCGATATCGAAATCTGAATCGGCATTGTAATCGAGAGCGATGGAAAAAAAGAGGCGCAAGATTGAAATAGAGAATGTGACCGAATCGAAACTAACTGTGAAATCGAAACTCTAATCGAAAACGGGATGGGATTGGTATCGATGATGGCGAGATTGCTTAATGTAGAAAATGAGAAATTATGTGTTGTGTCTGTGTGTCTAATGAGTCTACGCGGACGGAGCCGCGGGCAAAAGCTATTTTTTACATAAATATACAAAGGCCTAGCCCAGAATCAAACGTCAGCTTTGGTTTTCAAAACAAGAAATGTTTTGATTTTATAATAAATTTATAATTTCAGTCAAAGAAAACGAATTTTCGTCTTTGACTATACAAAAAATCTTCAATGAAGTCGGATTTCCAAGAAGATTTTTACTCACGATAAGAATACATTCTTCTGTCAAATTAAATTAACGTTTATGTCGAGACGATATCAAGACAAGTGATACTTTTCCTATATATTTTGTGACATTTTAGACTCCTCCCCAAAGTGCCTTTAGGGAGGGAAAAATTTTGGTCTATCAACAATTATAACCCTACGGAATGATGAGCCCCGACGTTAACTAAACCGAAAACCGGACCAACGCCATGACCGTTACTATGAATGCACCGGACGAGAGAGGAAGATGTTAAGGAACGCGCAATAAAATTTATTTTAATTACAAAGACTACCTTTATGTGAGTCTAATAAAATTATGCAACGAGATTAGACAAACGTTAAGCACGGCGACGTCCGTTAGCCGTGAAAATGCACCTTCTATGGGAATAGAAAGTCGACGGGAACTCGATATTTTACACACGAAACACGATTCGGAAAAGAGGAGAGATATCTGTAATTCTGACCGCCCGCCGTCGCCCCCGGCGGGGGGTCGGCTGGCGGGCGGCGCGGTCACGTCCCGGGTCAACGGCTACCGCGCTCGCAAATTTGCATCGGAAACAGAGATACGCCGGCCGATGGGAGGGCCTGACTCGTTGATTAGGGTTCCGTAATACGGAAGAAAAATCACCTCAATTAGGTATAAATTTTATTTGTTTGATGTAATAAAGGTACCATTTTTCTATTTAAGAAAAATAAAAGAGATATTCTTAATAAATATAAGCAATAAAAATGTTAATTTAATTAAAAAATAGTGTTAAAACTCTATTTTATTCGAGTATTCAAATTTTAGTTACATCGTTACATCATTACACGACCACATACAGCAACATCTAAATAGAAACTGTGTGGATGTTAAGTCTGATTTAGCGATCTCTACAGTCATGACGTTAAACACTTCACGGTCGCAGTTTTTTTTTCTTTAATATAATTTTTTGCTTAGAGGTGACCACATAATTTAGAAGCACGTCCTTCTTTACTTCCTTTTTCCGCTAAAGTTTTTCAGCGCAATACATAGCTAAAAACACAACGATTGTATACTTAATGCTAAATATACAGCATGTTTGTAAAATAACAATCTACAAAAAAAACACATCATGTACAAAATGTGTAATTGTTAAAATTGTTGAAGTGTCTCGTTTAAGAAGAAGTTATAGTAGACCATAGTTTGTACGCTGGTAAAACAACGACTACAAGAACAATAGCAGATAATTTGGCCGAACGACAGAAAATTATCATAAGTTCTCTTTATGTTTTGTCTTCGGCGGTCAGTCAGCACGCGAGCTACACCATAACCTGGCTATAGCTCACATTCTGGAAGGGTGAAAGTACCGAAGTTACGCAGTAGAAAGAAAGCTACCTAGAAGCCCTTCACTGGAATTTATTCCGTGATAATGGAGACGGCGTACAGTCCTTGGCGCCATTAACCTGCCATCCTCGTGCTGTCCAGAGATTCGCCATTTACAAGGATCCATACAAGAAACCGACCACGACAATGAATTAAGTGGTAGAGACCTGCAGTTCGGTTCATCTGAATTCAAAGCGTTTTTCTCGCAAGCAAAGTGATGCAGGACGGCAAAACCTCTATACGTGAACTTTAAAAAACCCCCACTTTATTCAAACAATAATAACATTATCATCGAACAAACATTCCGACTGCTTGTAAATTTCAAAAATTGGGATTCGCGCTTTATCGCGTTTTCGTGCCGAGAGACCTGACCGATCTGATTCATCACCACAGAATATAAACAAAATTGTCGCGGTGATACGAGACGTGATGTCAGAGGTCGACGAACGCGAAATCGTGCCGGTGCATTTAATTCGAATGTACCCAACTACGGCACCGTAAAATAGTTTTTATGGTAGTTTGCTGCCTTTTTAGTTTTTAATTTATTGTATGTTAAATATTTTAAAATGGAATAGTCAGATTATCTAGTAAGGTTTTTTACCGCCTATGTACCTATGTGTGTATGTTTGTGTATCTATGTGGTCCCCTGTAGCTCTCGCAACCCTTACAGGCACAAGTCGTTAACAGATGTGATTCGAATGAGAAAATTTCTCCCTGCAATTACTGTGTACTATATTGTAGTGCATATTAAAATGTATAAGGTCCTCAAGGCTATGACAAGCGACCGCAGATTTTGTTTCAAAATTGCGATTTTTTACTCACAAAAAATGCAATGTATAGTAAACTCTATGCGCACGTGGCATGAGTCTGAAAGGCCTTTATAATATATTAGTTCACCAAAAAGTGTCAAGTAGAAACAAAATTTTTTCTACTTGACACTTTTTGGTGAACTATTTTAAAATTTTAAATTTTAAAATCGTTCACCACTTGGACTTAACTTTTTAAAATTTTAAATTTTAAAAAGCTAAGTCCAATTATGGCGGCATTAATAACTGAAAAATATTAAAACAATTAAGGTATTCTGTTGCAAGGTAATGGTTATTGAAATGTAAAGCCGTGGGCAGTCGTGGGCGGCCGTGGTAGCGGAGGTGGACCGCCAAAATTATCTATTTGAGTGGGAATGGGATCATAGATATTTCAAGAAAAGTTATAGTTTACTCTTCAAAATCAAAGCCATTTACAGTATCGACTGTAGAAATACATAAATTAAGTATTTATGTGGTTATATTATAGTAAGTAGTAGACGTAAATACTTTTCTAGAACAGTAGTAACATTTAGTTAATTTTAACTTATAGGTACATTATTTTATTTTAATGAAGTGTGTCACCACTTATATTGTAACACAATAT
>BGZK01004065.1:0-16535 GCA_005406025.1 Eumeta japonica | reverse complement strand
AAGCCGCTGATCTAGGTGAATACCAAGATATTTTACGTTTGAGTGTTGGGGACAATTTGATTATTTATATGAATTGGCGGGACATGTTTCCCTTCCTAGTGTAAATGTCAATGAACTCATTTCTGTAAATTTAATTTTATTCTCCAGTGCTTCCAACCACTGCTCAAACTGAACAATATATTCTGATGTCGGGACGCTTCTTGAGGCATTTTGTGTGTACTTAGGCAAGCTGTAATTACATTGGCAAATGTAGATGTGTGAATATTGCTACTAACTGGCCTATCAGACGTGTATATCAAATATGTGCGCCCCAGTATGCTAACAATTCTGTGGCACACCGGAAGCAATATATTCGGGTGAATCCAATAAACCACCTTCCTTCACAAACTTTCGGGAGCTGATAAATTTCTAAAAGCTTTATTATGTTTGCAGGCAAATATGGCCTTAACTTTAGAATTAGGCCTCGTGCCACACTTTGTCAGTAAGCCTGAGATACATTGTTATAGTGTCTCCCACTATTCCCTTAACGTTATTTTGACCATACACACATACTATCATTAAGAATATTACCAATTGTTTTTATTATTTTTCTATTCACTGTAAAATATACTAATTCCCAAGAATTTTAATATGTATATTTAAAACTTTGTTAATTGTATTTTCGTAAAAATTTTAAAATATATTTATAAATTGTATTTCGCAAAATTGAATTGTTCAATTGCATTTCCGGTAACGAAAATGCAACGGTTAAAAACTGTATCAATAATTCCAAATAATTTTAATAATTTTATTGTTTATATTTATTTGTCCAAATGTATTAATTCCAAATAATTTTAATAACTTTAATGTTTATATTTGTCCAAATGCATTAATTCCAAAGAATTTTAATAACTTTATTTTCAAGTGCATTTCCGTTAACGAAAATGCAACCTTATTGATTGTATATTTTTCCAAAGAATTGTTATACTTTTGTAAAATGCACCAGACAAATTTCTTAAGAATTATTGCACAAACATTTATTTTTATTAACAAAATATTAGTATATAAGAAAGTAGAAAATAAAGAATAAAAACAGTTTTAATTTTGAAACCAAAAGAACATTGTGTTTTTTCGTATCTCATTATAGATACGTTGTTTCTGGCGCAGTCGGTAGGATACCGAGTATCCTCGCGTGTAATTTTTTGTGTTTTTGTACATAAAAGGATATTGATATTTCAATATCCTTATCAGTGAAAAAATTTTAATCCTTTAAAATTAAAGGATTTACAGTGATTTGAACTTTGAAAGATCAAAGGACAAATAAAATATCCTTAAAAGATTTAAGGTATAAATAATAAAAAAAACATTTATGATCAAATATCAAAAAGTGTTTTATGAAAAATTTTTTCCTTTATAAGATTAAGGATTAAATTGATTTGAACTTTGAAAGATCAAGGACAAAATATCCTTAAAAGATTTAAGGGTATAAATACACAAAACATTTATGATCAAATATCAAAAAAAAGTGTTTTAAGGAAAAATTTTTTCCTTTATAAGATTAAAGGATTTAAATTGATTTGAACTTTGAAAGACCAAAGAACAAATAAAAAAATCCTTAAAAGATTAAGGATATACATACACAAAAATTTTTCGAAAGATTGAAAAAAGTGACTTTAAAACAATTTAAATTTATAAAGTGCCTGATTCCAAACCAGCAGAAAATATAAAAAGGCGTCACCATCTACAATTCTACAAATACAAAGAGAAGTAACAACAGAAGCCCTAACAAAAGAAGAAATCAACTACTACTTTAAATCCAACAGTAAACCCAAGTAGACAGCAATATATATACGTATTTTCAACAACAGCATCAGAAAGTAAGAACTTGATTTATATTATATTGTTTATATTATACTGTTTATATTATATTTATATTATATTATTTATATTATTTTATTAAAATTATTATTAAATGTATGTAACTGAAAAGATAAGCATAAAATCAGAAATTAAAAGAAAATTACTGTATACGTCAGGAGAACAAGAAATCAAAAATTTACGAGAACTCCTACACAATATAACATTGATAAAAACTAAAGCAAAGAAAAATTATTTAAGACATAAGAATAAAAGAGAAAAACACATTCGTGTGTAAAAGAAAATTTCTTTTTCCTTTTCCTATACTTTATATTAAAAATGGCAGTACAGGCTGAAAACTTAATGAACAGATTAACTATAAACCCTTTGAAATACCTAAACAATTTACCTGAATTCTATGGCGACCCAGGAGACCTACAGACATTCACCACACTCATCGACCGAATACACCCACACCTACAAACATACGACGAACTGTCCCAACTACTTTTTTCGGACATAATAAAGTCAAAACTCAAAGGAAGTGCAAGACAGACGATAGAAATAAACTGCCATGCGACTTCGTGGACAGAGATTAAAACAATACTACAGAATAATTTTGGAGACAGACGTTCCTGTGAAGAACTCTTTGACGAATTACGAAGCGTGACCTTTAAAACAAACACCCTAGATTTTTACAACGATATGAAAACTAAGTTACACAGATTAAATAACAAACTAGTGGTTATCTTAGGAAACCGAGGCAACTAGAGAGCGCGATGAACAATAAGCGCACTGCCCTCAACATCTTTAAAACAAGATCCCTGAACCAATGAAGTCCATCCTATTCTGCAGAAACCCAGAAGATTTGGAACAAGCTATGGACATACTGTTCCAGGCCGGATACGCACATGTAGGGAATAATAACGGCCCGGAGTTTAAAACTCATTCGAGTAATAGGAACAATAACTACAGAAGCAATACACAATACAATAGGAGAGATAGTAGGAATATAACACAATACAAAAACCCCCAACAACCATTCAACAGACAAAATTTCCAACCAATGCCCCAAAATAATGGAAGAGACCACCAACAACATCGACCATACCAACAACACCGACCATACCAACAATTATCCAACACCGCCCATACCAACAGGTAAACCCACAAAACCCCAACCCAAATCCATCATTCCAAGGACCAAATTCTAGAAACCAACCAGAAGCTATGGACATAGGAAAATAGAAGTGGCTGAAAATTTTCGGCAACCAGCCTCAAAAATAAATTACCATTTATAATAATAAGGACAAGGATAGGGTACATAAGACTTATAATAGACACAGGCGCAACAAATTCAATTTTAAATCCGGGATCTGCGATCCCAAAGAATTCATTCAACCAGCCCACTTTTAATCAAAACTCTTCAACATCAAATTTACATAAATGAAAAGCAATAGTACCCATTTTTGAAGAATTTAATATTAATGGATCAAACGAAACACTCGAATTTTACATAATTAAATTTCATAATTTCTACGACGGTCTGATAGGTAATGATATATTAAGGCCATTAGATGCGTGTATAGACTATAAGAATAAGATAATAACCATTGGTAATAAAAAATTACCCATATTTTTTGAAAATGAAATAACAAATGAAAAACAGATGCAAACCTCTCATGACTCTGAACTAATTTACTATAAAGAAGAAAACGATGGGAAAATATTAAGAGAGGGTATCTTAAATAATGAAGATGGAAATATAAAAATTAATTTGCTATCTAAAAATAATCGTGTAACTACGCAGAAGGTAGAAAATTTTAGCATAATTGAAGAAAAGAACATAAACCATTACTCGAACAAATCCGAACGGATCATCTTAATTTTGAAGAAAAACAGAAATTTTAAAATTAGTTAAGAAATATGCAGATATATTTTATCAAGAAAATACAAAATTAACTTTTACTTCTGCTATAAAACACGAAATTAGGACCACAAACAATATTCCCATACACACAAAGTCATACCGTTACCCTTACATACACAAAAATGAGGTCCAAGCTCAAATTCAAGAAATGCTTGACAATAACATTATAAGGCATAGTAATTCTCCTTACTCTGCACCCATTTGGATCGTAGCGAAGAAGGCCGATGCAAGTGGAAAAACCAAATGGAGATTAGTCATTGATTATCGGAAGCTCAACGAGGTAACCGTCGACGACAGGTACCCAATTCCCAATATCGATGAAATCCTGGATAAACTGGGAAGATGCCAGTATTTTACCACTTTAGATTTGGCGAAAGGATTTCATCAAATAGAGATTAAGGAAGAAGATATTCATAAGACCGCCTTCACAGTCGAAGGAGGACACTATGAATTCCTGAGAATGCATTCGGGCTAAAGACAGCTCCAGCGACATTCCAAAGATTAATGAATCATGTTCTCAAAGATTACATCAACAAAATCTGTCTTGTTTACCTTGATGACGTAATAATATTTTCTACTTCATTGCAAGAACACATAAACTCCATAAAACTTGTTTTGATCGTTTAAAAGCCAATCTAAAAATTCAACTGGACAAGTCTGAATTTTTGAAAAGCTCGAGTTCCTTGGTCACATCGTGACAGTAGATGGAATTAAACCTAACCCAAAGAAAATAGAATGTGTACTTAATTTCCCTATCCCCAAATCACCTAAACAAATTAAGCAATTTCTTGGTTTGACAGGATACTACCGTAAATTCATAAAAGATTATTCACTAATAGCTAAACCCATGACAAAGTGCCTTAAAGAGATGCAAAAATAAACGTATCCGATCCAGAATATCAAGAAAGTTTTAATACATTAAAAACTCTACTAACGCATGATCCAATTCTTGCTTACCCTGATTTTACTAAGAAATTTACCTTAACAACAGACGCTAGTAACTTTGCACTTGGAGCAATACTATCCCAAGAAAACCACCCGATTTGCTACGCTAGTCGTACTCTAAATGAACACGAGATCAATTACAGTACCATAGAAAAAGAACTTTTAGCAATTATTTGGGCCACTAAGTACTTCCGCCCATACCTTTTTGGACGCAAATTTATAATCGAGACGGATCACAAACCGCTAACATGGCTCTTTTCGATTAAGGAGCCTAATTCAAAACTAATCAGATGGAGACTCAAACTGTCAGAATTTGACTATGAAATTAAATACAAAAAGGGAACAAAAAACCGTTAACATCAACTCCTTAGAAGCCAATCAGTCATATTTAACAGATACTGATTCACCTATTAATTTATTCAAAAATCAAATTATAATAAAAAAAATATTTTCCGGATCAGCACGAATAAAGACTGAAAAAGTTTTTAAGAATATTAGAAAAACAATATCAATTAAAGAACTAGATAAAGAATGCGCAATTATGATCTTAAAAAACCACTGTCACCCGACCCAAATGAATGCAGTCTTAATAGATAATGAGTTTTTTGAAATTTTCAAGGATACATATATAGAACTATTTTCATGTAATAATGGATTCAGATTAATTAGGTGCTCTAAAAACTAGACGACATAGAAGATGAACTCGAGTTAACGAGAATAATTGAGGAAGAACATCTGAGCAAAACCATAGAGGTATTGAAGCAGTATTTGAGGAATAAAAATTTATAATCCAAAATTAAAATTAAGAATCACTCAATTTGTCAACAACTGTGAAGTGTGTGAAATATGACAGACGACCACCTAAGATACCTTACAAATTAACGGAAACACCCACAAGACCAAGAGAAATGTTGCACTTAGACGTATTCTATACACTAGAAAAGCAATTATATCTAACTATTATTGATAAGTTCACAAAACATGCCGCAGCATACAAAATTAACGCAAGATCTTGGGTAGATTTCAAAACAAAATTAATACAATATACCAGCACGTTTGGGAAAATAGAAAGAATAACTGTTGATAATGAGCTAGGTTTCAAAGCCATTCCGATGCAAGAATATTTAAAGAAAGAGAATATAAATATACATTACACTTCAAATAGCAATCACACGTCAAACGCAGATATTGAGCGGCTCCACAATACGTTGAACGAACATTTAAGACTACTACGACATGATGAACAGTCTAAGAATGAAACGACAGAAGAAAAATCTCACGCATTATAGGATTCTATAACAATACTATTCATAGTACCACAAAAATAAAACCAATAGATTTTGTAAACGGCAAGGTAAATGAAGAAAAATACCCCGAAATATATGAGTTAATATTAAGAAGAAACAGAATTACATAAATAAACTAAATAAGAATAGGACCGATATAGAAATACAAGAAGGTACTAACTATATAAGAGAAATAAGAGGGGGGAAAAATCATAGGAAGTATAGAAAGATAAACTCAAAGAAAATAGACGAGGATCACATAGAAAACACAACGACAGGACATAAATATTACAAAGCACACATAAGACCACAAAAAAAATACCAAGACAAAAACAATCCCAAAATCAAAGCAAAAAAATAGATAATTATATATTTTCTTTTAGATGACTAATTGGATCATAATAATGGTTACACTTACTGCAAGGCTCAAACTTTCGACATACAAGACCTATCGAACAATAATGGCTACATACCAATCAAAACAGGGGAAACAAAAATAGTCGAAGACTACATTAAAATAATACATATAATAAACATAACAGAATACGAACGGACAGTAGAAATAATCAAAAATAACATCGACATTTTAAAGACATCAAGTAACGAATCAAAAGATTACTTGATACAGTTAATAAGAACTTTGTGTTATTAAAGGCTAAAATAGAAAATATTAATCCACATTTCCGGAAGAAACGAGCACTCGTAAACATTTTGGGTAAAGGTTTAAAAATGATTGCAGGGACGATGGACAGCGATGATGAAGAACAAATAAGTAAAACTCTCCAATTGCTGCAAACAAACGATGAAAATTTAGTAAACAAAATGAACAACTTAACATTCATAAGCAATGTTATGAAATCCCAAATCCAAAATATAACTAATCACATAAATTATCAACAAAATGCTATCGGAGATTACCTTATTAAATTCAAGAATATAATAGGAAATAAAATTTCAACCATAGAAGACGAAATAACATTTATAGAGCACATATACCAGATAAACAATGATATTTCACTCTTACGCCAACATATAGACGACATCGGGCAAATAATTTTCTCTGGTAAACTAGGAATAATCCCTACAGATATTCTAACGCAAACCGAACTTAACTTTATCACAGACTTTGACAGTTACACCAACATAAAAGTAGCCATAGCAACACACGAGAGTAACGTTATAATAATCCTTTCTATTCCACAATTATCAAAAGATCCCTTTCTATGGTAAGATTCATACCAATCCCCGACAAATTTAACAAATCCATAGAACTTAATCATTCTGAGGTCCTCATAGATTCAGAAAACAATATTTACAATACCTATACTAAAGATAACTTAAAAAGAAATCTAATAAAAATAAATGATAACTGTTTAAATAACATAATAAAATTTGAAGAAGCCAACTGCAAAATGAAAATATTAAATAAACAAGAAGTAGTCGAAGTTATTCCAGGCATCTTAATTTTTAAACATTTTAACGATAAAATAACCCATAATTGTAACAAAGCTAATTTAAAAATTACTGGAACTTTTTTACTCAAATTTGAAAATTGTGAAATTAAACTATTGAATAAAACTTTCACTAATGTTAAAATAAAATTACACGACAAATTTGTCTTACCAAATCTTATAACAAAAATTAAAGAAAATAGTAATACAACTCTTGCAGACATTAAAATTGAATCATTATATTTAAAACAAATACAATACGAAGAAACACTGAAACAAGTACTCTATAGAGATAAAAATTCAAAAATAATTAGTTTTAGCATAGATATTTCAATTATAATTTCAATATGTATCTTAATTGTCTTTTTATATCTGTTCAAGAACAGAAAAACATATATTCCGAATGTACAATTAACAAACGAAACTACTATAAACAACCCGGCAAAAATAATATAATTTCGTCGGAGCCTCAAACTAACGGTGGGGGTGTTATAGTGTCTCCCACTATTCCCTTAACGTTATTTTGACCATACACACATACACACGCTATCATTAAGAATATTACCAATTGTTTTTATTATTTTTCTATTCACTGTAAAATATACTAATTCCCAAGAATTTTAATATGTATATTTAAAACTTTGTTAATTGTATTTTCGTAAAGAATTTTAAAATATATTTATAAATTGTATTTCGCAAAGAATTGTTGTTCAATTGCATTTCCGCTAACGAAAATGCAACGGTTAACAAAACTGTATCAATAATTCCAAATAAAATAATTTTATTGTTTATATTTATTTGTCCAAATGTATTAATTCCAAATAATTTTAATAACTTTAATGTTTATATTTGTCCAAATGCATTAATTCCAAAGAATTTTAATAACTTTATTTTCAAGTGCATTTCCGTTAACGAAAATGCAACCTTATTGATTGTATATTTTTCCAAAGAATTGTTATACTTTTTGTAAAATGCACCAGACAAATTTCTTAAGAATTATTGCACAAACATTTATTTTTATTAACAAAATATTAGTATATAAGAAAGTAGAAAATAAAGAATAAAACAGTTTTAATTTTGAAACCAAAAGAACATTGTGTTTTTTTCGTATCTCATTATAGATACGTTGTTTCTATACATCAATAATAGTGCTGAGTAATAGATTTTGCTCGAGGGCGCTTCTTATGACTTGAACCAATCACTGATTCTTTAAAATTTTCCGCAGATTTCATGATTTTTGCATACATTGAAAATGTGCATAAACCATCTTGCAAACTTTTGCAGTAAATTGTAGTTGTTTGACATTATTTGACATTAATGTCGTAATAGCCAGGAAGATCGAACATAAAATGTATTACAGTACAGCTGTAAAAGTGTACTTTATTTGTGTAACATATTTAGACAGGAAAACGATAAACTTTTACATTTTGCATGTTTTGTCACAATGGAACATAAACCCTAATTAAGGGTAGCATAAGTGCGACAGTATGCCAGAATGGAAATCGACAGTACTATGGCACACCTCTGTACTACACGTGCATGAATATAGTCAAACCATACATTTCTGAAGTCATAACACAATCGCATATTTTTGCGACCTTCAATATTTATTGTACAGTTATAACTGTTAAACCAGAGACAATATATTTATAGAGATTTTAGTCCAGTTATAGCGTTTGAAATTTTATCTGCATTACAGAGATAGAAACCACGGTCAATATGTGTATATAGGCAGGTAGATTCAAGTGCACTTCAAAGTTTTATTTTGTCAATTATTACAGAATCACATCTTTTGTGCACATGAATGTATGAATGAAGAACAACAATCGCTAGATCCTACCTCTACTCTGTAAATACATGTATATTCTATTCTATCCTATCTTATATATTAATATCTTTTTTCGCACCTATAATATAATATAGATTACTAATTTTTTCACTAATGAGCTTGGGAAAAATAAATGAACTTAAACATTTTCGTTTGTATGAAATGCAAGTTTTACTTTGCAACTCATTAGTAAAAGTGCAGTGAAACAGTACAGTATATAAAAAGAATAGTAGTGTTTAGTTTTAAGTCTACAATTAAATAATAAAAGCTCCTAAAAATATATTTTTAATAAAAACTTATATGTATACATAATATAATAAATAGAACTTGCTTTGCTCAGAAAAATGTTCTCTTTTCATTTCGCTCGTCATTTACTTTAATTCTCTTAAAGTGGTTTGAGGTGTTAGCAAAAAGCCATATATATAACAGTCACTGTCAAGAACAAAGTATAATGAATATTAGGCATATTTACATTTATTTGAGCAAAAGCAGGTCTTTAGTTGACAGCACTTAAGGTACGTATACACTATGTGTTTTTCTTGTGCTTTCAAATTTAAAATTCACAGGTTTTCTGTATGTACGTAAAATGGGTTAATTTACATAAGTACAATAATTTATGGTCACCAACTTGCACGTATATTTCATGGGACATTCTTTCTTCTTTTCGATAACATAGCTTCCATGTCGCTACTTTGCAAAATGCGTTATAGCAGTGGTAGCGCCACTAAAATGCTGGCGTCAAAAACATTTATCTACTTTACTTTTTAATATAATATATGTGAGTGAAGCTTGTCAAAAATATTCTATAATTTATATCATTGTTATTAAATTATCAAAATGTATTATAAAATATTTAATTTAATATTTGTGGAAGTAGTTACTTCATGTAGGCGGCTAACAATATTACAGATATTCAACCGTCGGCAAATATTTTCACAAACTATTTACATATAAAACATGTGCTTGAACTTGAGAAAATAGAGCACGCTCTAATTTAAATTTATCTCATGTTTTTGCTTTTAGATTTTACACAAACAAAGATTTTAAGGTCACCAACAACATGTTTTTGCTGCATTATGTAAAATTTGACATTAACATTGAATTCTATTTTCTACAGGTTTACTAATTACGGCCCAGAAAATGAAAACAAATTTTCCTTAACAATTTTAATTGAACAGAATAAAAACATCTAATTCAGAACGTCAAACCAAGTACAAACTAATTCTGCCTTTAGTCAAAAACACGTGTCCAATGATTTATTAAAACCCAGTTGGTTTCTGCTGACTAGCTTTATTGGGGTGGCTGATTTGTGCATTTTGCTCCAGTTTCTTTAACAATAAAATATACTACATAGCCAAATTATTATCCTGAGCCCATTGTGAGATAACGTATGTCATAATTTTTTATTATACTGACGAACAACCCGTGAGTTTATTATTATTCTTTGTGGTTTAAAATTTAACTATGTATTTATTTTTGGAAAATATTCTACGATTTTTTCGTAAAAACTATTTTTTTCTTGCAATAACAAAAGCTAGTTTTCAAAATTAAACGTCATTATCTGTTAAGACAGAGCTTTCATTACAGATGGCTTAACAACCTTGTTAAGGCGGCGTCAAAACATTAGCATTTGCTGTCCACACCTAACGATTTCTCCATTTCTGTTAGTGTACTCATGTCATGTAGTCCACTTTGGGATATTTGTTTTGAATTCACTGCAAAGTCGTCTCAGAATCCGTAAGCAGCACTGACGATTCGTTTCGTTTAGCGTGTTGTATTACTTCTTCATCGGAAAAAATCATGGCAATTGGAATGCAATTACTTAAACAAACTTGAGAAAGAAATGAACTTCGGTGAACTAACAAGACGGTAAAATGTAAATAAAAAATTAATACCAAACATGAGTTAGTAAAGCGGGATATCCTGGTTTTAATTTTTTGTTCCTGCATAAAAAATTGTCCGAATTGAAGAGGTAAAATTTCAAATGTCCGAACTTTCGAAATTGTACTTGTACTATAACAGTTACAAAAGTAATAACACACTTGGAATATTAAAATAAAATATCTTTTCTAGAAATTGTTTGATCTAACCAGCTCAAAATTGATTTTTTAAGTTCGCCGTGTTTGACTACCACATGTACATTGTGGCTAAAAATGTTCTGATTATCATAAAACTCAATTTTGAGGAAATGAATTTCGGCTTTAAAACTTGTTTAAATTGAGATGTTTCTATTTTACCGCACCGAAAGGTGTTCTGGTTCAGCTAAAATCCAAATTCTTCAGAAATCGGTGTTCGCTATATATGGACCGATGTCTTAATCGAGTGCTGACGTTTTCCCGAGTGCACTGTAGTTAAAATTTTATTATAGGTTTCTATTCATAAACGTCAACAATTTGTTAAAAGTCAACACCCACAGTTTTAGTTGACGTTTTCCCTGAGCGCACTGTATTACTAAATTCAAATTTTTTTAAAGTTGACGTTTTAGGATGTTGATGTAAACGAGTGTTGACAATTTTCCCATACACATATGTATGTATAATAAAAATTTCAATAACAAAATTTAAAAAAATTTTTGAATACAAGAAAAATTAAATTATAAACATGAAAAACCTTTTTTCAATAACATTTATATTGAAATCATTACAAACAAACAAAATTAAAAACAAACTTGTTCTACTTCAGCATTTACTCTATTAATATTTATATTATATATGTATAATTAAAATAATATTTCTCGTAGAAAAACATCTTGCTAATGTTTCCACACAAAATTAAATAATGTTCTAACGATTTTATACAATAAAAATTTAAATATTTTGCTAACTAAATATCTACAATTCTGTCAAAATCCTGAACATGTTTTCTGCAAAATATTAGTATGCGAAAATTGTAGTCAAACATTGCGATATTTAATAAAATTAAGTGCAGCAAATCGAATTAATCAAAATGTGTGAATGTGTCCGTGTATTAGCACTAATTTACAGATGCGATGTAGGTATTTTTTATCTAATATTGTTTTTGTTCTTGTGTTTTGCAAAACACCCGTAATAGGTGAAAATTGATTTATGTATATTTGAAACTCTTTAGTGCTATTGACACTTTATTTTGAACAGTTAAAAAAAAATAAAATAAACAGTTAAAAAGAAATAATAAAAAACTTGATTAAAAGGAAACAACAAAAAAACCAAAAACATGAAAAAAGCTTTAAAGTTGATATTAACATGTGAAGTGAGTGTAAATGGCAGAAATGCTTATCTTACAGTGAGTGCAGAGGCTCTTAATGCCAATAATACAAGTAAAAAAACTACTGATAGTTATTATCTTACGGCCAAACCAATTTCTCGTGCGCTCAGTTTCTCTTACTCAGCCAACTGGTGACTTATTGACAATACCGTTACTTGAGAAAAATTTTGTTACGTCGGCAGCATCATCTGCTTCAGGTTCATATTCTTCACTCAACCAAGTGGATAATATTATTAACAACGTGCAGAAAACCAAAGTCCAAGTCGGAATGGATAGATACATTACAGTAGTAAAGCGAGGGGGCGGAGCCCTAAATCGTCAAAAATATCATCGGTGCCAAAAATTTCTAGAGACAAAGAGGCCGTTTCCATAAACTCCCACAACCGTTTTTCATTATTGAAAGACAAAAACGATGAAGTCTCTGCAACGACTAAATCTTCGAAACCACCTCCAATTTATCTCAGAGAAAAAAATTCTAATGCCCTTGTTAAAAAACTAATTTCGGTAATTGGTGAAGGCTCCTTTTATGTAATACCCATAAAACGCGGTAACATTGACGAGACTAAGATTCAAATTAATACTGAAACAGACTATAGGAAGATGACTGCAGAGCTTGATAAGGATAAAAGGATTATTATACCTATCAGTTGAAAAGTGCCAAGGGTATGCAAATTGTTTTGAAAGGCATAGACTCATGTGTGGATCCTTTCGAGGTAAAAGGAGCTTTGAGTGACCTAGGCTTCAAAGTTAAAAACGTTATTAATTTAAAAAATCGTGAAAAATTCCCAACCAATGTTCCGTGTGGAATTGGAACCAAACGATACTAAATTAAAAAATGAGATTCATCCTATTTATGATGTCAAATACCTGTTACACCGAAAAATTACTGTGGAGGAGCCCCACAAAAGGACAGGGCCAGTTCAATGCCACAATTGTCAGGAATATGGGCACACAAAAACGTATTGCAAGTTGCCAACAGTTTGCGTTGTGTGTGGGGAACTACATGGTACGGCTAATTGTAACAAGCCGAAAAATAATCAAAACTACAAAAAATGTAGTAATTGCGGTGGCAATCATACTGCTAATTACAGGGTTGTCCGGTGTATTCTGTTGTTAAGCAGTCCATGAAACCTAAACCAAACCCGTGACAGTTCAGGGACGAAACGTATTTCCTGCCCTGCCTCTTATCCCCAAATGGCAAAATCAACCACAAATCAGGTATCATATGCTGATGCTGTTAAAAATAATTCTGAAGCAAAGGAAAAGGTGCCATTAACAAATATTCCACCAAACATTGATTTAGGCTTCAATTATAGCCGCCTGAAGCCACTGTGGAAAATCTGGTTCAAACAATAAATAATTTCACAACAACAATGACTAGCATGATGCAAGAAATGCTGCGTATGCAAAATACATTGCTTCAGGCTATTGTCAATAGACCATGAACACCATAAAAATATGTTTCTGGAACGCTAACGGCATCCGCCAACATAAAAATGAACTCGAGCACTTCCTAACGGAAAAATATTGATGTAATGCTGATCTCCGAGACTCATTTGACTACGAGAAGTATTTTTAAAATAAATGGCTACATACTATACGATTCAAAGGATCCGAGGGTAGGGCATGTGGTGGCACAGCCATTTTAATAAAGTCAAGACTCAAACACTATTTTTAGATAATATTAGTGAAGAGTATCTTCAAGCAACGAAAATTTGTATAGAAAATTGTGGTCAGGATATAGTTATAGCATCAGTTTATTCGCCTCCTAGATTCACAATCTCTGCGGATCAATATGAGGAATTTTATAAATCTCTTGGAACTCGCTTTCTGGTGGCTTACTCCCAGGGTCGAACATTGTTCAACTCAATTGCAAAAATGGGCTTAGACGTCATCTCAAGTGGGAAACATATTGGCCGTCCGACCGACAAAAATTCCAGATGTTATAGATTTTGGTGTCACAAAGAACATCTCCAGAGAGTTAGTGGATGTTGAAGCGTCGCTAGATTTGTCTTCCGACCACTCTCCTACTATTGTATCCATTCGCATTCCACAAAGATACGAGTTACCTTTCACACATATGAATGTAATAAACCGTATTAATTGGCTGAGATTTAAAAAGTACCTCAGTAGCCATTGCTCGGAAAGCATCCAACTAAGAACACCTGGTGATGTAGAACTGAGCATTGAAAACTTCACCAAAATGATGAACCAGGCTGTTGAGCATGCAAGTACCACCTATCAGCAGCCTAGTTTTAATCGTATTTTCTCTGCAGATATTCAACGTCTTGTAAGTGAAAAGAGAAGAGCAAGAAGGGAGTGGCAGCAACACAGATCTCCCCAGCATAAAGCCAGACTTAGAGAATGTACAACACGATTAGAAAATCTTGATGTAACGCCAGAAACCAACTATTCTTTATGGCGAGCGGCTAGAAACCTAAAAGGCCGGTTGAATTCAAGTCACCTCTACGCAATTCAAGTGGAGATTGGGCACGTAGCGATTGTGAAAAAGGTAACCTGTTTGCTACCCATTTAAAAGCTGTTTTCACCCCAAACGTATGTACAGACATTGTCGATTTGCCTAGTATTGTTTCCTTACCTCCTATTCCAATGGCTTTGAGTTTCGTGAGGTACAAAATGTAATTATAGATCTTAACCCTAAGAAGGCTCCGGGTATTGATGGGATCAGTAACAAGATGTTGATCGAGTTGCCCCGAGTAGCAGTAAGAATTTTGCTCTTCATTTTCAATGCTATGTTGAGGTTGGAATATTATCCTAATAATTGGAAGGTTGCAGTGGTCAAGATGATACCAAAACCGGGTAAAGATGTATCCCAGACCATTGGGTTTAGACGACAACATAGTACTATTGAACAAACGCATAGATTGGTTCAAGTCATAAGAGCGCCTCGAGCAAAAAGTTATTGTTCAGCACTATTTATTGATGTATCTCAGGCTTTTGACAAAGTGTGGCACGAAGGCCTAATTCTAAAGTTAAAGGCATATTTGCCTGCAAACATAATAAAGCTTTTAGAAATTTACATCAGCTCCCGAAGTTTTGTGAAGGAAGGTGAGTTTGTAAGTTTACCTGAATATATTGCTTCCGGTGTGCCACAGGGTAGCATACTGGGGCCACTTTTATATTTAATATACACGTCTGATATGCCAGTTGGTAGCAATATTCACACATCTACATTTGCCGATGATACAGCTTGCCTAAGTACACACAAAATGCCTCAAGAAGCGTCCCGACATCTCCAGGAATATATTGTTCAGTTTGACAGTGGTTAAAGCTCTGGAGAATAAAAGTAAATGAACAGAAATGTGTTCACGTGACATTTACACTACGAAGGGAAACATGTCCGCCAATTCGTATAAATAATCAAATTGTCCCTCAACACTCACACGTAAAATATCTTGGTATTCACCTAGATCAGCGGCTTACTTGGAAGTTCCACATTGAAGCAAAACTTACACAAATGAAGCTTAAATTGGCTCAGCTCCATTGGTTGATAGGAAGAAACTCCACGCTCAGCCTAGACTGTAAACTTTAATATATAAATCGCTTATGAAGCCAATATGGTTTATGGTGCGCCTCTCTTGTAGAGAAAATCCAAAGATGGCAGAACAAAATTTTACGTTTAATTACTTCGGCTCCATGGTATGTCAGAAACTTAAATATTCATCGTGACTTGAATATGCCACTTGTAACTACAGAAATCGCCAAGGTCGCAGGAAAATATTTAATTAAACTTGAGTCGCATCCTAATCCCCTTGCACGCAGTATTTTGAACCATCGTGGCCACATTAGATTAAAAAAAGAGAGATACAAATAATGTTCCGTAAAATGGATAATGAAAAATTATTATTTCATATTACCATTAATAAATTATAAAGAAATATTAAACTTAGCGTTTTCTGACATTGGTAATTAATTATATATATGACTTAAGATTTGTAAACTTATTGTTAGTTCAATTATGAAGATTCAATAAATAATTAAAATATAAAAAAATA
>BGZK01004064.1:0-16538 GCA_005406025.1 Eumeta japonica | reverse complement strand
AATTAAGTACAAAACACAAGTAAAAATAAAAACCGAATTACTATACTAATATATGAAAAAATCCAAAACGTTACATAATTTATGTATGTTATCCGATACTAATGCTAAGTATTCCTTTTAAAATGTAAATACAGAAACATTGATCTGTAAACTGAAACTTTAGTATTTCCATAAACTTTTTAGTGGTTATTTTTTAACATAGTTTGGGGATCTCCAGCAGTAAAATTAAAAAATAATAAATTAGAAAGCAAAGTATATATTAATTGATAAAGTATTTCTCTTGCACTATTATTTTATTGTTTAAAATTTTCTATTGAATAATCAGTATAAGTATGATTGGGTGTAGTGATCAATTCATTACTTTTAAATATCACTATGTGATTTTACTTTATCTTTTTATGTCATGTGACCTCTATGTGACCAAAACGGAAGCCGATAAATAACACGTTTCCTTTATAAATATACAGTCTTATTCTGGATCCCGAATTAAGCTTCTGATCACAAATAATCAAATTATTACATTGTTATATATACATGCTACATCAAGAGATTCCATGCCACATACACTCTTACAAAGGATCCAATATCGATAATGATCTGACCTCTCACTTCAACTGCGAAATGATTTGTGTTATGATTCAATGGAATCGTGACCTAGCCTCACAGATTAATGGAGGGTAGTATATAAGGCAAATAATTGGACTAGTTTTCAGTTTTTTTTAATATAAACAAGTAAAAACTTTTAAGTTAAGCGGTTTTATTTGTAAAAAAAAAACAATCATTATGCAAACAATGTATTAAAATCTAAAAAAATATTTGGTAGGCACCTGGCACCAATCATCACACCGCTGTTCTCATCAATTAGAGCTCTTCTCATTTGTAGAGCATCGATCTGACTAAAGTTATGCGTTCAATTAGATAGCACATAAATTATGTGCTATCTAATTGATTATGTGACATAATAGTGTTTGAGCTGCTATAATGGAAAAAGGTATATTATAAATACATTAAAAGTATAGATATAAAGCAAGGAGTAAGACAATTTAATCTAAACAATTCATAGACTCTTAGAAAATATAATAAAACAGCTACCGTGGTCAAATAAAGACATAAATATAGACGGATGATACATGAGCCACCTAAGGCGGAAAGAAGTTTCTTGGGTATTAGAATACGAGGTAAAGTTAAAATTAAAAAGATACGCATGAAAACAAATGTACTTGATTGTTTGCAGTTTGCTCAGAGCATGAAATAGAAATGGGCTGGACATATTGCTATAAATGCCGATGACAGATGGACGCTTAAGGTTACCAAATGTAAAAGGCCCTGCAACTGGAAAAAAAGAGGTGGACCGATAGGAAGATGGCGAAATAGTCGCTGGCGCAGGAAAGGGCTATTTAAAAGCACCGAAAGATAGAGATCAATAGAAATTTTTGGAGAAGGTTTTTACTCGATTGGGGTTCGTACAAAAAAAAATATACCATGATTTTACATGAACAATTTAAATTATTTTTTTTATCTTCTTTCTATCTTTTTTGTCTTTCTAAAAATTACATGTCTTTGTCATAGATTTAAGTCGAAAAATTTTCGTAGTATGATTTTCTACTATTTTAAGTGTTATTTGACAGGTCAGCAAAGCCTCGCTCGGCTTTCAACTGCTTTAGGCGATAAAGCACTATGCAAAACGACTATTTATAACTGGTTTAAATTCAAGCGTAATTGTGTTATCTCAGTGACGAATTTCGTGATTGTCGCCCACCCACCGCTGTAATCAACAAAAACGTCAATGCAGTGCGCCGTATGATCGAAACAGACAGGAATATGACCTATAATGAGAGTCGGGCATCCTTAGGCTTAGACGTGAGTCAGATACAATCAATTCTACACAAATACTTGGGTATGAAAAAGCTATGCTCGCGGAAGATCCCACACAATTTGAGTGAGGCTCAAAAACAGACCGCGTCATTTGGTGGAATGCCATGCTCATTATCTAATGAAGATGGCGTGGCACCAAATTTGATGCCCTTGCCTTGAGTCTTCAAGGCAAGGGCATCAAATTTGATGTTAGGATGTAGTAAAGATTACGAAACATGGATTTGTTGCACAACCCACAAAACATCAATTGACTCCATGGATCTATCGAGATCAGCCGAAACCAACCTAAGAGGAGCCTCAGCGTGGTGCCTGATGCCTGATAAGTGAATGATTACTTTTTTTTTAATAAAACTGAATACATCGTTGCTCTTGCTTTGGAGAATCGTCGTACATGGAAATTATCCAAATTCGTTTCCAATTGCTGTGACGGTTGTGTCGTATCACGGGATCAATAGTGAACCGTACTCGACCATTTGTTTTCCTGAAGTTATTGTTGAATTCCGCAAAAATAACCGTAAACGTCGTATCATCTTGCACCACAATACTAGAACTAGTATTGTGGTACAAGATGATACGACGTTTACAAAAAATTATTGTCTATAAATTTATAGACAGTAAATTTTTGAAGGAGAAAAGCGTAGTACAACTGGGCAATCCTGCATACAGTCCCGACTTGGCACATTGTGACTTGTTCTTGTACTCCAAAATTAAGAATCAATTAAGTGATCAATGATCTTCATCACCATAATGCGCTGTCGAAGAGTATGAAAAACATGTTTTTAAGGTCACCAAGAGGAGAGGCATAACTTTTTTTATGAATTGGTTTTTTCGTGTGAAAAATTGCATTTACGTTTAGAGAGAATATTTTGAGAAATAATAAATTCATTTTTGACCATACATAGTAATTCTTATCGTTTAGGTATTCCAGAAATTTTCAAGTGCGCTCTACGTATTAAAAGCATCTGCTTCAATCCAATAGAACTAAATTTATTTTAACGTTAAAATAATTTTAAACGGTAATTTTCATAACACAAGATATACGATCACGGCGAAAATGTATTACTGTTATTATAAAAATGTTCCTTCTCACTATAAAACTGTACATAAATCGGACCACTCCCTAGACTTACCGCCACCACTAAATCACTAGACCACCGGACCGCTAGTGCAAACAATGAGTGCAGTGTGCGTATAAAGTGTACGTGTGCAAAAAGATGTCACTAGAATGCGGATAACTTTAACCACCATTTCATTTACAAATCATTCGAAACGTTACACTTAGATTCGTAAACATTGCATTTGTTCCTATACATTTACTAATCACTTAAAACTTTCCAACCACTTTAAATCGAAGGGTAATTCAAAAATAATCGGAATTCAATGCTTTTGAATCTGACATCTGATACATATAGGATCATAGTTCGCTCTAAAATAGAGTCGCACTACGCTTCTTTTTGTTTGAATTACCCATTTAATGATGCTCTGAGTGACGTTACCACATGAAAGCTTACCCTCCGGTTCCCCAGTTTGCGTACAATCTTTCGTGCAGTGCAAGGCTTGACACAGCGTGGTTATCAATAGCAATGAACGGCCGCTTGTCCGTATTGCTGGCAGCGGTGGCACTGCGCTGGGCCACCTCTTTTAGGAGGGACCTCTACAACGATGTCACACATTTTCGAGAGCTTACTGAAAATGTCCTTAGCATTGTCGACCTTATTAAGGACCGTCAACACCAAGCATGACACCATGAAGTGTCATGTAATGTCATGTAAATGGTTTCGCATTTTTAAGGTTACATTCGTGCGATAGTTATTTTTACACGCTTTGTGGTGAAAAAAATCCAAAGGAAGCAAAGCCAACATCTAATTACATCTTTATTTTAAACATAAAGTTACAAAATTTCAACACTACAGAGACTATTAATAGTCATTTGAACTATGAGTAAAATAAAATCAACATCCGTTATGCAACCTAGGCAACATCGCGCTATTAAATAAAATAAAGTATCAGCATATTTATATATCTATTTTTGTAATAATGTTATTTATTTTATAGTATTTAAATATTCATCAATATATTCTATTGTATAGGCGGGAAATTCATTGTTACACCCTTGACTGCGACATGGCCAGGCAAGCGTGTATTCATTGGTATCATGATCAAATATTTATTAACAGACATAGGTACTGACATGTATATTAATACGCAAAGGTTAAGATGTTTGCCTTCCTTTTCCAGAAAAAACCTCACAATTACTCCATATAAATTTTATATAATTTCATAGATAATTGCTTGCTCTATCGGCATCAACAACTAAAAAAGAATATTGTTGCTTTTGTTTTTGTGAATTAATTAATTATTAAAATTATATATATGCTACCATCTGACGACTCTAATTTTGGAACAGCATCAACGTGGTCACAGTCGGTAAATTTTTTGTTCATATATTTCTTAGATCTGTCATCTGAGCTTCATAATGTAATACAACAAAAATAATAACCTTACAAACAGTGTGCAAAATTAGAAACGAACTGAATACCTGCAATAAATTTTTATTCATTAAAATGAATTGAAATAAATAAAATGCCTAGGCGACGAAAACTGGAAAATCAAACAAAAAGACGTCGAAGTAAGTCATATTGTATTAGATGACTATATATTTACATATATATTTAAATTATGTTTATGAAGAAGTATTGTAATAAAAAGGAAATAAAATTAATATTTACAGTAATTTTGCAAACTGATAATTATTACACATAATTTGTGCGAATTCGTCGCACAGTGTACGTCTAGTATTTATATATACTACACTTCAGTCATTTGATACACACACACACACACACACACACACACACACACACACACACACATACACATATATATATATATATATACTATTCATTTGATATATATATATATATATATATATATATCAAATGACTGAAGTGAATAGTTCAATCTGATTACAAAATTATTACTGAGATGGTTCATTAATTCTTCTTCCTAATATGAAATTGGAAAATAGGAATGTAACTGTCGTGTATGAGTCGGCATGAAAAACGAAACTTTTTGTTTGAGTCACAAACTTAACCAAACAATTTTCTGGTACACAAACTCCTTTATTAATGGAAGAACTGATATTCTTTATTCCTACTGAAAACCTATGTAGCGGACATTTCTGAAGTTAATTCTCCAAGGGAGGAATACAGTTTTTTTTTTATCATAATGGTCGATACTCGTATAGGAATCGTACTTTAAGGTTAATCGAGTAAGCCATATTGTTTGTTTAGTTTACATTAAAATAGGAAATCATTCGCATTCCTTGTAAGACTTATATACATACGGTGCTCCAGATGGTCCCTTTTGGTCCCTCGTGATCTCCTTACGATCCTTTCTGGCCCTATCACGCAAATCGTATCATGATATCCCCTGTCTCCCCGCATATCCGCAGAAATTCGCATCGACCTAAAGAAACTTCACATTGCAGAATTCAGCCTTTTGTATTTCATAAGGGTAACTCAGTAATAATGCGGGTGTATGGTTGTGGCTCTAACATTTCGGGTAGAGAACACTTTGCTGCGCGATTGTTCGCTCTAAATAGGTAAATAAACAATGAAGGCTCCATTTTCGGGCCGTCAGCCGTGTCATTCGCGAAATTGTATTTTTTTTCTCTCGTAGTTGGTATACCCTCTTTATGGTTTATTCACTTCAGCATTATGTTATAACCGCAGATTGGAACGCTGGATTCTGACGTGTAGCAAGAACATTGTTGAAAAAAAACGTGTTATTTCTTCATTTATATTTATATATTTTATTAAAATATTTTTGTAAGAATTTTTAAAAATACCTCTCAAGAACATGTATATCGAAATATATAACTACTGCTGTACTATAAACATATTTTATATATTATTAAAGCAAGTTCGCGATAATGGCATTCCATTTTAAAGGAGACCATAAAGTGGTTGCATATGTATTTTATGTCATCTTGTACATAAACTAAAAACATAAATAAGTCTATTTAAGACAGCCATCTGGCCACGAAATAAAATATAATTTACTTTTCGCGTGGCGGCGGCGCTTTTATTAAACTTTTATGATGTTTGTACAGAAAAAAAAGTTTTCTAGATCCAAAATTGAAAAAAAAGTGTACATATAGGTATTTTGCACGAATTACTAGGGTCCGCCTAGTATGGATTATTACTGTAGGGAATGGAAAGTTAAAATTGAGACGATTAAACGAAGTGTGTACTTTGCTATACGTATACAAAAATATTAAAATAATCGGATTAATTAATAACAAAATATATTTTCTTCATGTTACTACTACTTCCAAACGTTTTCCGTATGCGATTTCATCTGTTTAATATTTGTGGCTATATATTAATCTTCATGTTATATTTTAAACGATATGTAAAATTCATTCGATGATGTTGAAAAAAATCATTTGAGCTTACAGTATTAAAAGTTTGAATGAAGAAGTCCAGCATATATCAGCGCAATATAAATAAAAATCGTTTTAATTTCAATAAATCTGAGACAAATGCTCTGTTTTGAGTCATTACAAAATTATGAAAAAATTCTTGAAAAAAAAGATTTATTAATAACCTATAACTGTAGGCGCGTTTGTAAAAATTAAAATCTAGTTAATATTGCATCTCTTTGCGATCCGAACACAGTTGATGCGTTATAAGTCCTTTGTGCGACGTATGCTTTTGTCAATTAGTTTACAGTGAAAATTATTGACTTTGGATCGAGTCTTTGTCATATGTTACTTTTTCCGAAACTTTAATTGAACTCGAGAAAAATACTTTTTACATTTTCTGAAATTTGAATGGAAAACGAATTCGAAGAAAACGGACAGAATATCTGCATTAGGTATTAATCATCTTTAGTACGGGTGTCCATCTATAGTTATATAATTGCAAATTATGGTAGCATATTTATAGTAATAGATAATTGATCTATGTAGCAGATACAATATTATAAGTGCGGTTTTGATTATTCTAGTGCGGTGGATTCGTCGCTTTTTGCACTGAATTTAAATCCCGACTAACTGCGAGTCGTTCATGAAGTTTTTACTAAAACTAATTAAAATCATTCGCTCCGTGCTTCGGACAGCACGTGCAGTCACCGGCGTCCGACTTCGTTACCGCGCTGGTGACAAAGTGCTTAACATCTCTTAATCCGCTTTAAGAGTGGAAACTTCGAAATTATGCATCACTACATTCCTTTATAATCAATAAACATTATTTAAATAGTAATTTGAAAAATTATGTTTTGAAAACTAATTGTACATATATCCTACCGATGTTTCACATGTTACATTTATTTGCACTTTAAGTAGTTTTAAAAGTTATCGGATAGGGCGGACTGACCGACGGGCTGAAGACAACACAACGCATTTAATTATTGCAGTTCTTCAGCTAACAAAGTTTCCATATTTCAATATAATATATCGATTTAGACTATAAATTTTGTAAAAAATGGTTTTGAAAACAGGAAACTTTCTTTGGTCAAACTATAACGGAAAATTTGGTCTATATATTTAATAAACTTCTCTATGCCGTTGGCGTTAGACACCGACAGCGCTTGATCGAATATCCGAGCGGAAACAAAGTTTAACTCAGGTGTCGTATTGTAGTGAGGGGCTTTTGCACTATAATAAGGAATGTGCGTTTACATAGGTTGCCAGATCTTTTAATAACATCAGAAATGATACGAATATTTTATGGTTTTATTATTGTATTAAATAAAAAATGAAGTGCATTCAAACATAAATTTTAAGTATATTGCGCTTTTTACCCAACTACGGCGAAGCGAAAAGATAAAGCCATCTATTCTCATACAACTTCTAAACTATTTATTACAATCTACTTATTGGAAGATAAATATTAAGTGTTTTGTAATATAGATAAAATAAAAATATCAAACAAAAATATTTTCTTGTTTTATAGTTTTTGAGCGTAATTTTTCGTAGTCGTGTTTTTATACCCACAAAATGATAGTCGACTTTATAAATGTTTAAAATCCGTGTGAATAAAAAGCAACGCACCGACAGAAGGAAAATAAATATCAACGCGGGCGAGACGGAGCGGAGCCAAAATTGACAATATAATTGGCCGGAGATTAAAGGCCCTATGTGGGAAGAAAATGGAAGTGCTCGCCGACGTTTACACTGTGGTGGATAATCTAAACACCACCTCCAGTTTGAAGGGATGCACATTGATTTATACCTAAATTATTATATACAACCTTATTGTGTATGCATATTTGACTGTAGATTTTTAAATGATGCTATAAAGCAAATATTTGAAGGATTATATTGAGGATTTTTCGCTATTACCCAGAACTTTGTTTTGTTCAATGCTATTTATTAACAATGTACAAGTCTATTGTCATACTGTTATTACATCTAAATACATATATTGTAAGCCCTTATCATACTGACATGACAACCTTTTCATTTATTGCACAAAGTAAGTACCGTATGAATTTCTTTAAGACATAATTAATTTGCTTTTGTATAAAGTTCTTTGAAAAATTAAAATGATTGAACGTACATGCGTGTCACACGCATTACAAGTGAAACTAAAATTAAATTGCAAGAGATGACACAATGCGGTATCGGGAAGTAAATGATTATAGGGTATGTTTACTACAATATCGGTGCAAGCTTAAAAGTTATTTTATATTTTATTATTCAAGCCCAATGTTTTCAATTTCAATAAACGAGAATAGGCAGGCGCAAACAAGCGCACACATCTCTTTCTCTCACATTGTATCTCTATGTATGGGAAAGAAGTGTTTATTTCAAAAAAAAAAACCCTATATTTGCAGTTTTATAGTTTTCAGAGCAATATCAATCACTCCATGTCTTACAACGTGTGCAGTAACATAAATCATTGAACATCGGTCAAATGCTTATAATCAGTCGTTGGTCTGTTCGCGTTCCACTCTCGAAACACGATTTGTGAGCTATAACCTATGTCTCTGAGTGTTTTCTTTACTCATGCTTAGATCGAAATATGAAATACTCTTAGCATTAATCGCAAAGGAAATCGTCGTGATGAAACTTTTATGTCAGATGACGTTTAACAGATTTAAGGGTTTTCAACCCAGACCTAAGAGTTTTCAACTATAATTGGGTTGGTAAGGGAATAGGAATACCTATTTATTAAAGAATATCTGTGCACGGCTTCTTAAAAAAGACCTTTGCCCGGCTCATCGAGACTTGTACCCACCCAGCTCATCGAGAAAAACGTGTTGTGTTATTGAAAAAAATATTCATAGGACACATATGTATAATATGTAGATAAAAATTTGCAGATCTCGTGCTCTACACTACCTTCGGAAATATTGATAAAGAACTTTATAACAAATGGAATATTTATAAATAATTCGTAGTTTTAAAAATGAAAACATTTTTTTTTATCGTATATATACAAAATGTCTTTGTCGATGTGTAATAATTAACGTATTTAGTCTTTGTATGCCAAAATCAGTACTCCCGTTCAAATTCGATGCGTCATGTCTTTATACGATCGAAAACAAATCAAAATTACAAATATTTTACCTATTTTCGAAAAAAAACATGCCAGATATTGAATCTACACTTAATATAAATTATAAACGTAAAAACAATGTCCGAATAGGTCTAACTTTAGAAACTCCCTTAAAACAGCCGTTTTTATCTAGTTTTTGCATTTTTTCCAAAAAACATTTTTTCCAAATTTTTTTCATTGTTCTGTAGTCCTTGTCTAAAATCGTTTTTTGAAATCTCAATCATTTACATAGACTTAGAGCTCATTGCACTAGAACGCATTCACAATTTCACTTAAAGTGGGGCCTCTACTGAAGCGATCGAAAAAATATTATTAATGTGAATATCGAAACTTTAACTAAAAATTAACTTTTTAGAACTATGTTCAATATTTGAGTTAACTGGGCATAAAAGAGCGATTATAGTTCTTATTTCTTGCTTTAACTGCACCGAGACGTTAGATTTAATAATAATTTATTAATATTCATTCCAACAAACTTATAATTAAGAACTCGTAATTTAGAACATACAACCCTTTACTGTAAAATGGTTTTCCTTGCTTCCTCGACCTTTTATTATTTTTTTATTACATCTTTGGCCCAGTATAAAATGTAAAAATAACATTACAACAAAATGTTATTATAACTGTAACTTAATTAAGTCGTAGATACACAATCATTAAAATTTGAAACTTATCTTAGGCTATCTTAGGCATTTGGTATTCAGCACGAGCGTAACTGACGTGATTAATGGTAGACTTATGTAATACATTCATTGAGTTACCGGCATGACACTGAAATGCTTTTTTACAATTATTTATATAAACTCTCATCTTGATTCATGCAGTGGTACTTGGGCGACATAAAACTCGAAACAGGCCAACAACTTTGAAACTTTTAAATATATTTACAATGACATTTCAACATTCAATTAGATATGGTAGTGTTGAAAACTTCATATATAATTCACAAAAAATATAGTGACAGAGGAGTAACGATCTTGTTACAAAAATGTACCTTACTTGTAACCCGCTAAGGCAGTGACCCGTCTCTCAACAGACACTACGCGCCGCTACGCGTTCAATTCGCCTGTGTGGACTACTCGTAAACTCTCAATTACCTTGCACTAATTTTAAATGTGAACATTAATATGTACTTCTATTCTTACTCTACAATTTTAATAGGCGTAGTATTTTTTTTTTATTAAAATCAAACTCGACTGTTAAGCGATCGCTTCCTTTGAACATGAATGCGCATAAAGAAGAACATAATGCAAAATAGCAATGTATCGTTGACATAAAAGTCCATTAACACGATCCGTTTCCGAGTCTGCTCTTTACTAAGTCCGTACACACAGGATCAAAGACCGTATTAGGTACACGATAGGATCTAGTTCTATAAAAATCCGTAAAAACATATCAGTAGTAGAGGGCACACGCTCGTGTGGCATCCCGCCCGCCATATTGTAGGTCGTAAAGAATGCGGGCTCACGACTCCCGCGGCCTGCGCCGGCAATACTGGCCCGGAGGTTACCGCTTGTCGCCGCACGGAGCGCCGCGACGCGGACGGCTGCATTCTCTCTAAAAATCTCACCCCGACCTCTCTAATCCTTGGCAGCTTGAGTGCCTTTGAAGCGTACCTTGGTTAGCTCCGCTGTTCATATATTATTATGTGCAGAATATAAACCTTTGCGTATAACTAGTAAATAAGCTCGGAGAGAATAACTTTCAAATGAAATTCATGGGGTATTATAAAAACTTATAGAAATTATGTTTTGTAAAGTCTAAGTTTTATAACTTGAAGGATTTAATATAAAAGTTACCAAATGGATTGAGATTACATTTTAGCATAAATATTACTAAGGTATCTCTTTTTTTCTTAAATAAATACATTCTTCACTTCTACAAGTAAGTACAACGAAACAGTAAAGGTGGTCAGATCTCTAAATTTTTATTTTTTTATTTTTATTTTAGAAGCTTCTTGTATGAGCTGTGTTTTAAAACTTCGTTTATATTATTTATTGCAAATTATTTGCTTATTTATTACAAACACACACATTCTATACTTTTACTGATGCAATAAAACAATAGAGATTCAACCACCGCTACTGGACATATAGAAGTGTAGACTGTGTAATTTTATGAAGAAGGTGGAGAAATATAACACTTTAAGTTAAAACAAAGTTAATATTGATTTGAAATATATTAGGTACACATAAAACTACTGTATTGATTTCATTTTAACTTTGTCTAATATTTATATTTGATTTGCAGTATAATTGTAGTACTTTTGTTGCATTTTATTATTATTAGTATATTCTATTACATTTTATTTTTAATATATCTTACTATTATCGTGTGACATCGTCTAGGACGATATCGAACACCTGAGCAATCAATCTCTTTGATGTCGCCGAAAATTCTGACGAATGAAACAGGCAACGTTAAACGCCCCATTCGGTCGTAACTGCGAACACAACTATAATGGCGACAAATACATTTACCGAATACCGAATCAGCTGTTCGATTAGGTAAGCTTAAAACTCATTGAAAGTGAAACGAACTAAGCTAGGCTTAATATATGACACTACGCAGCTTTTAGATTCCGGTAATCACCTTTAAAAGTAGCTTAAAATGAATCATAAATAATGCATGTCGTCAGTAATGGTAAATGATTGCGAAACGTAGTCCCTTAAGACGAGCGTCGAAAAATATTTTAAACAATCGAAGACTTGGTTTGATATAAGCCATGGGGTATACTCTCACTCGAAACACAAATTGATGACGAGTGCAAAACGAAAAAAAAAAAGGCTTTTAGATATTTTCCCCTTATCATGTACGATGGCTCTTATTATTTAGGTAAACGTCGAGCCACATCTCGTAGTCTTTGTAATTCAGATTGATAGGCTTTATCCTGGCCCTCCACGCCAGCCCATTGCGGGTCGGGGGCTGCTTAATTACCGCTGTCAGTAATGTCGTGACGGCATCTAAGGCTGGCAGCTTAACGTGCTCTCTGAGGCATGGGTCAACTGCTTTAATTTGAGTTATATTTAAATTAGTCTGCTAATTCCTCTTTCTCAATATCGGACTCGATAGCTTCTAATTAAACGTATGCAATGCATAACTCGGCCTGCATCGTTTGAGATTTTCTCACTTTGACATTTTGCGATCGCCTTTCTTATGATTTATTTGTAAATTTTCCGAGGTAATGATAGCACAAACTCTGTAACAAAAGCCAATTGTATCAAGTTTAAGCCGCGTGATCTCCAACAGCGCCGTTCGCGGTGAACAATATTTTTCGTCCCCACAAAACTCGATCTCACCTTAACCGCGTTCGTCGCCGCGGCCCGCGCCGCTAAACGCTCCGTGTTTCGCGTTTTCCGCGCAAACAGATATCAAACGCGTACAACTCGGGATGTACCGAGCCAAAATTTCATCTCATTTATTTCCTTTAGACGGCGCGAGCGGCGGCGAGAGAGCGGGCGCGTATTGTGCTCGGATTTTTCCGCGTGTCACCTGTCAGATTTCGCAGAGAGATGACGACGGGGCGGGGCGGGGGAAGCGTAAGCGGCCTGGCGGCGGGTGTAGCGAGGGAGTGCGCGGGGAGCCATAAAGATGTATAAATTGATTTTATTTTTGTTGCGGGCAAGAAAGGAAGAGAAATACGGCGGCCGCGGCCCGACGAATGGCCGCAACACATGTCTCGAATTATTTATACCGCGACACGAAACGACGCGGCGCGGCGCATGCCGAGCTAGCGCGAGCGCTGCGAGTTGTCGGAATAGTTTAGGGATCTTATTGTATAGTGGTAGACACCGTTATTTAAGTTACGCATTACCACAATAGAGGCGGCCTATTTTGGAAACTGTACATGCAGCTGTGTCGTTTGCTTCACGTATGCCCATTACAAACCGACTAAAAAAATTGTTAAGAATTTTTAAACACAAGTAAATAACAACTCTTTTAATAATCTATTTAAATAATTGTTTAAATAAACTTCAAAAGCAAGCAATTATTTTTTTTGTGGTTGTTAAAGGAAGACACAAGAACACATAATTCATAAACATGAATACGAAACATTATATACTGAGCCGAAAAGGAGATTTTATTCTAAAGAGACATAAACTGTAGCTGATTTATCTTTTTCTAGAACCGATTCCAAAAACAACTAATAAATAATTAATACATAAAAACATCAAATATATATTACACAAATCTGCAATCAAATGAGTCTGGTAGCTTAATTTGATTCTACTCAGGCTTTTTCATTATGAAAATATGTCCACATACATGTACTCATACACAAGTTTTGTAATTTTGATTATAGTTAAATTAAATAGCTCCCATTTCCTAGAATTTTAATGTGAATTACTAAATTAATACAATTATGAATGCATGAAATTTTATAATTAAATCCACTCATGGCACTCAAAAATTATGACTGAATGTAGACCGTATATGAACTGTTTATTAAATTATTTAAATTAATAAATAAAACCGGACTAGAACTAGTTGAACAACAGAGGAGGGGGTTTGGAACGATGAATAAGTCATGTCTTTTTAATGACCCGAATTCGTTTGCAGCCTAAGTTTTTGCACATAATAGTGAGAGATTTATCATGTCGTTTTATCACCAAAGACCTAAATTTTCTTATAGTTTATTAAGCAAATATTTTTCTGTTTATCATTCAGCAGAACTTTAAGCTCAATTGTTTCGATGATAAAGGTGTAAGAGAGAGTATGGCCAATCTCATAGTGAGGGTGTCAGTGATAAAATTAAAGAAGTTCGACTAGCAAGAGCTCGTAAACTATACTTATAAATAATAAATAATTTAGGTTAGTTAGCTCCTTATAGATGTTCTCTTGTTCACTAGATCACAGAGCTGTTTGAAGTGCGCCGATTGGCTTAGAGAACAAGGACGGTGTGGCTGTGCTTGTTGCTTTGCTCGACTGGCTGCGTGCCCTCAGATAAGCTTTGGGAAATCGAAATATGTAATGTCCGACTAATGATCAGTCAACGTCTGATTTATAAAAATGTGCATTGTAGGTTATGCTGCAATTATTTTACCATCTACAGAGTCTTAACTAATACTGACTGATCATACAAATTTGTAAAAATGCTGAGAATAGATTATCTAATACAAATTATTCTCACACAAGACATTTTTACTTTATATAGGAATGAAGAAAAACAGTATGCTTGATTCCTAAGCAAAACTTTATTAAAAACAGAATTAAACGGTAACAGGTTATACACATTTATGAAAATTCTTAGAATACTTCATCTAATACAAACTTTTAGCAAACAAAACGTATTTGAGGTGCTTAATTTGTGAATAAAACGTTATTGACATTTGCAACAATATTCATTTAAATGGATATGGCACTCAATGACCTTTCAATCTTTATTTCTATGTATTTTTGTGTTTCATTTTATTTAATGTAGGTAATCTTTATTTCTATTTGTTGCTATGTTTCATTTTATTTTATGCACGGCCCGTATAAACATTCAACAAATTGAACGTTTGGGCAATGGTAACGATCACTGCTGCAAAAGTGGAAAAGACAGCTATACCGAGAATGATAAAGAACGAAAGTGCCTATGTAATATTCCCCGTTGCGGCGGTTACGACGCCGCGCCACCGCCCGTGCTCGCGCTCGCACCTGTATCGGTGCTTGTGCCTGCATCTGTGCCTGCGCACGTGCCTCGGCCCACTCCGCGGCGGCCGCAATGACACACTGCAACCAAAATTAAAGGTACGTCAGAGTGCGTTCACTGGACGACAGTTGGCCGTTAGAGAAGTCTGTTTTGACTCCGCATCGTCGATGACGCCGGTGAGTCTTCTCCCGAAAAAGGTATTAACCAAAATGTTTTTCTTCGACGCCAAAATGAGTTCTAACACAGGTTTGCGGAAAGAGAGGTTTGAAAAGGGCTTTGTTTAGCAATCTATTCTCAATTTGGTGAGCGTCCTGATTGTTACCCAGTGCTGTTGTTGATATTCGGAGACAATGAGAAAATGTAGAGCTTAAACGTAATATAGTTTATACTAGCTTCCGCCCGCGGCTCCGCACGTGCAGACATACAATGACTTTCTTCATCTTGCCTATCCACCTATCACACTTTATGACTAACATTATGACCTCGATTGATATCCCATTCTCGATTTCGATCTTGGTCCTACTTTCGGCACCAATTCATCCCACTCTCGCTCTGAATCCTTATCTTGGTATACTGCTCTTTATTCTGATTCTAATCACGTTCTTGATTTTAATTTTATTTTCACACATAATTTCGACCTTGGTCTCGTTTCCGATTTCAATCCTTCTTGATTTTTTTTTTAACCATATTTCATAGATTTACCTTGTTCCATGAAAAGTATTATTCAAAAGTCAACCTCAAATTCGCCTTAAAAAAAAAATAATTTCCCAAAACTCTTTGTAAGAGGGCGAGGACTCACTTGAATTTTATACTAACGTGACGTTCATGACAATTTGTATAAATAAAAATTTAGATAAACTCATATGATCAATTTAATTTCGATTGGATTTTGGAAATTTTCTGGTGAATGAATCGGTAAATTATTTTTTCCAAGTTTAAACTTATTTATTCTGTTTTACATTTTGTAATAAACCACTCTATCAATTGCTATTCCATAAAAAGTAAACTCTTTATCCATGAAATTTCTATTCTGATTGTTGCGTATCAGGCTTTATTTACTTTATACCGCTTAGATATACCCTTCCACAGGTTTTTTTTTATTTCTGGTTGAGGCGCTCGGACCTAGGCACCACGCGCGCTGACGCAGTATGGACTGGGGGCGCTAACGGCCGTCGTTAATAATACGACGACAAAATTCAGGACCAACGGCTAAACGTACTTAGTACCTATAAAGGGGAATGTATGGTTTACGAAAGTTAAACCTTGAAAAGTTATTGGTCAGTCCAACCGCAGTCAGGGTTCTCTAGTAGCTCAATACGAACTTTCCGGTCCATAGATGATGCCCTCGACTAATGTGACATTAGTACTCCATTATTATCAGAGTGCTTGTTTTAAGAATTCATAGATTTTATACTATTCCGAAAACCATATCCAAACTTCGCTTGGTAAATCTGTTTCAC
>BGZK01004063.1:0-16546 GCA_005406025.1 Eumeta japonica | reverse complement strand
TCAAAATATGTTACTGAAGTAAATCCGGTATGTCGGGAGTTTCAAAAGCCAAATTGATTCCATCCCACAAGGTCAAAATAACAATTATAAAGTTATAATTAAGGCTGATAGACGTCCTGCGGAAGAACATCGTGGAAGGTACAATGCTCCTGTTGTAGATGAAGTTGCAATATTAGAGGAATGTGATAGACGCGATGACAGTGTTGCGCTCTATGATGATCGCTTACAACGTATTTGTGAAACACCACCGATCTTATAGATGCTCTGCAGTATCCTCTATATACTCCACGGTGAGGATGGTTACAATTTCGGACGCTACCAAGTTAATCCAAGCACTAGGATAACAAATTATAATAAAAATATCAGCCCTACAGTTTTATTCATACCAGATACAAATTAGACGAAATTGTTTTAATTATTTGCAACGATTTCGAGGATTGTTCAGCCATTGTGGACATGTATGCAAAATAGAAACCGAGAGGTTAATTTATATACGCACTAACCAGACACGTTTACGTGCTGATTACGTGCATCTGCGAGAGATGCAGCAAGATAACAACGTGGAAAACGTAGGACGATTAGTTATCTTACCGTCAAGTTTTATAGAGGTCCATTATATGCATGAGCGTACGCAAGACGCGTTTTGCTATGTCCGTAAGTACGGCCGACCTGACCTTTTCATCACTTTCACTACTAATCCAAAGTGGAATGAAATTTCACAAGAACTTTGCCCGGTCAGGTGCCTCATGATAGACATGACATAATTTCCGAGTTTTTCACCTTAAACTAAAGTTGATGATCAACTTAATTACAAAGAAAGCTTTTCGGATCATTTCTATGTTATATGTACAGCGTAGAGTGGCAAAACGGGGTTGCCACATGCCCAACATACTGCTAGAAGAAAAATTAGACCTGATGCTATCGATACTATTATTAGTGCTGAATTGCCTGATAAGACCGAAGATCCCATATTATTCGATATTGTAAAGACACATGATACACACCATGCGGCACATTGAACAGAAATTTCCCTGTATGCAAGAAGGTCATTGCTCTAAAGATATCCTCGAGCTCTTTCAGAGCAAACAATATCGGGAGAAAACGGATATCCACTGTATCGTCGAAATCACCTCAACATGGTGGCTTTACAGCTAAAATAAGGTTACGTGGTCAGGAAATAGATTTAGATAATAGATGGGTCGTGCCTTATTCACCGGTATTATCGAGAACTCTTTCAAGCCACATCAATGTAGAAGTATGTAACAGTGTGCAATCTAAAATATATATGCAAATATGTGAACAAGGGCAGTGACCAAGCAACAGTGGGATTCACAAATAATAATAACGATGAAGTTACGAGGTCAGTCAGGTCGTATATTAGCTCTTCTGAGTGCAGTTTGGCGCTTTAAGTTTTCCAATTCATGAAAGACATCCACCAGTTATCCATCTTGACATTCATCTTGAAGGTGGACAAAGGATATATTTTAACCCTGAAAATGTAACGGAGCGTTTAGAAAGCCTGAGGCGAACCACTCTGCTCGCTTTCTTTAATCTTTGCGAAACAGATGCATTTGCCAAGACACTTTATACCACGAAGTTCCGTCGTTTTATACCTATAACAAACAACAGGTATTTTAACCGCAGGAGACGTGGAACAGCTAGTGAGGTATTTTAAAGAACACATTATTGGTTTATACGGTGCATCCGAATAACTCCGAATGCTTTTACCTGCGCTTACTTCTGAATGTCGTTCGAGGCCTACTTCATTTGCCGAGCTCAGAAAGGTTGATAATATTATATACCCTACATACCAAGCGGCCGGGCACGTCACTTACTGGATGGGATCAACACTGGGATGATGCTTTGGCCGAAGCAAGTATTAGCGAAAGTCCTCAGCGGTTGCGCAATTTGTTTGCAGTCATGCTGGTGTTCTGTGCACTTTCTGATGCTGCACTGTTATGGCATAAGTATCAGAACAAATTAGCCGAGAGGACTTTTCAGGTACGCACAACTAAATAATGACCACCCTATTAGTGACATAACACGTGAAAGTTACTTGAATCGTTGTTTGCTGGCTATTCAAGATATAGTTACATCTATTGGGGTAATCCTATTTCTCAATATGGCATGCCCGAGCCATTATTTGACGGTGAACGCATTAATAGAGATTACGCGATGGAAATCAACCATGATCCAGTAGGTCTGGCTGAAATTGTACAAACTGATGTTCCAAGACTAACTGAAGAACAGCGTTTAATATTTAATCGTGTGTCGCAGCGTTGATACTGCTTTGGGAGAAATGCTATTTCTAGATGCCCGGTGGAACGGGCAAGACATTTCTTACCAAAGTGATTTTGGCGAAGGTGCGAGGCCAGGTAAAATTGCGCTTGTCGTTCATCGGGCATAGCAGCCACTTTGTTGCCAGGAGGAAAACCATACAATGTTTAAAATTCCGATCGACAGACCGCACAGAAAACCCTGTTTGTAATATTTCTAGAAACAGCAATAAAGCTAAGGTCCTTCGTGATTGTAGCCTAATTATATGGGATGAGTGCACAATGGCAAACCGAAAAGCGATTGAAGCATTAGACAGAACGTTGCGTGATATCAAGCAAAATGGCCAAACAATGGGTGGTATTACTACTTTTTGTGGCGACTTTCGTCAGACTCTTCCGGTAATACCACGTGGAACAAGGGCTGATGAAGTTAGGCCTGTCTAAAGAGTTCTCGACTGTGGCAATACATTATACCTTTGCATTTGACGGTAAATATGCGAGCGCAAATCGGTAACGAAAATGCTCAAGAGTTTTCAGATTTGCTCCTTGAAATCGGTAACGGTGTGTATCCGCAGGAACACGGAAACGTTGTTCTGAACGAAAACCTATGCTGCAAAAGTTTCATCAATGCGAGACCTCATATCATCCGTGTGAAATGCTACGCAAATACCTACTTGCGAAAATTCCGGCTGTGAAAGAGCTATTTTGACTCCACGAAACGACCAAGCAGCAGCAATAAACTCTGAAATTTTGAGCTTTGTTCCGGGGATAACGTTGAGGCTCCATTAACAGGGTAATGGAAGATGAAGAATCTACCAGCTACCCAGTAGAATTTTTAGAATCCCTCAGTGCTCCTGGACTACCAGCTCATAAAATAAATTTAAAAGTCGGTACCCATAATACTCCCAGAAATTTAAAACTTTGCAACGGAACCAGATTAAAAGTGACCAATTTACAGCAAAACCTGATAGAAGCAGAGATTTTAACAGGGTGCGGCATAGGTGATAGTGTTTTTATTCCTCGGATTCCTCTGATTCCAAACAATTTTCCTTTCAGTTTTAAACGAGTCCAGTTTCCAGTGAGCCTTTGTTTCGCAATGACAATTAATAAAGCCCAAGGTCAGACGTTACAAGTAGTGGGTGTGGATCTAAGCATTAGCTGTTTTGCGCACGGTCAGCTTTATGTGGCTCTGTCACGTGTCAGCAATCCTAGCCGACTGTATGCTTTGATCCCACATGGCAACACGTGTAATATTGTGTATAGAGAAGCATTAATATAAATTAGTTTTTTTTTTTGTAATAACCAAACGACAATGTTTATAATCTCTTCTCTAGATATATTTGACGGAGCGTAGGTGCAAATTAGAAATCTAATTATGATTTTTAGGCGCCAAACTATCAATAACATGTTCCAATGCAATAAATGTGTACGAAAACGTCAAGCAGGCAGATGCTGGCTGCATTTATTTGACATTAGTTGTCAACTTAATTTATAAAAGATTACTGCACAACAAATTAGAGGTATTTTTGATCACATCTTGGATCGAGATGTGCGAGAATGCAACTGGGTAGTTAACAGTGTCATCAGTTAATTAAAATATTCATTTTATAAAAACACACTTAAAATTATGTTATATAACTTAATGAGTTTAGTTTATTATTGTAATATCAATTTTTAATTACAAATCAGAGTGTAATTGTTTACTGATTTGACTATAACAGACTATGACCTCATAGGCTGCTAATCTCATACAAATTCTATGGAACAAAATCGTTTTGTGACATTATAAAAAGAAGCTGATTTTACTAGACTGTCAATCACCGTATTGATAAGCTAGGCCTGGGATAAACTCTCTGCGTTTTTAGAACGTTAATCCATTTGCATCAACGATATTCTGTAATCAGTATTGTAATAAACAGTGTGACTACCAAAGTAGTAATATTTCGTGGTTTCGGTATGCAACGCGGCCAATTAGCCATTCCCTGCTTCGTTATCAAAAGTGGAAGGAGCTGTATCCTCGACAACAGAAGTGAGATTAGGTCTCTCTTCAACATGTTCAAAAATGCTGCCCAAAGTCACTTTTCTACGCGGACGAAGTCGCGGGCACAGCTAGTTATAAATAAATCTATAATCAGCATTTCGAATCAATTAAATCATAGATACTTCACCTAATCATTCAAATCAAAGTACACAAATACCACACCTAATTAAATTCATAATGTGAATCATAATCGTATCCAACAATGCAACTCACGATATTAACCACAAATTGCCCCTATGTCAAGATGTGAACAAAACATGATAATATAAATTTATAATATATAATGTAGTGAAATGTAAATTTATAATAAAATTTTAAATTTAATATTTTTGGACAGCTTCTTATAGCGTAAGATGTACTGTGTACGTTCCTTTTCGATTTTTTTTTCTTTTCTCTTTAGAAATGGTCAAGCCTGCCTTTAAACAACGACACATGTTCATGAAAATTTATGTGAACTGAAACACGTCTCTGATATTTTTTTATTTAGTTTCTTTATATACTTATAGAGAAATGCGTTAGTTGCCGAAACAAAAAGCTTTTTTGTTTAATATAATTTTCAACGGCATAAGCTCGTCAAGGGAATGAATTACACTGCGTTTATATGAATTCTAATATACTTTAGTATTTATTGGTAGACTTAAAATCCGTTTAATACATACATAGTAAACACATGTTGTCTTTTAGGGTCTTCTGTGCGTATAGAAATTTGATGTTCGTCGACTTGACGATATAGGTCTTTATATCGTAAGTCGATGAAACGGTAAAACATTCTAATCGCACCGTCTCGGTGTGTCGTACCACTCAGAGAACAAGGCTAGTCAACGTGAACTAACGTTTCCGCGGCGTCTTTACAAAATGGCCCTCGATGGCTATTACGCACGACGCCGTAGAGACACAATCGTGCACGATCGGCCATCGTCGTTTGTATTCGGCGATAATCGGAGTAGTCGGATTTTCGGAAGGCGCTTATACGCAAAGGGCGTTGATGGGCCGTTTCGCCGGATTTGCGCTATAGCTATCATCGTCGTCGTGATTGTCCAGCCGTCTGCACGATCTTGAATGTTCATTTGTCATATAACATAAACGGACTCGGAATTAATGGTAACAGATGCGATTCGTTTGTTTACTTCACAAATCATCATATAAATATAAGGGATGGTATAATCCTTGTTTATAGTATACATCAAGAGTTTCAGAACTGGCATAAAAATCCTTTCAGCGGTGGTGGAGAAAATACACGTTGTACAGACAGGCAGATGCAATGGGGAAACTGTTATGTAAATAAGCGATGATATACCCAAGCCTTTGATAAAAGATTTAAAGAGGTATTTTATATAGCACCTTTATGAGTCGATGGGGACTTGCTGTAAATATATATATATATTTGATCAATAAAGTGCTGACTTTGTCTGTATGTACCTGTTGTTAGAAATTATAGTAAATAGTAGATACGATAGAAACAGCTTATTCATAGTAAAGAAATATGATTATTAGGACAAGCTAAGCGAGTCCTATTACCAGGCAACAGTTATATAATTGTATTACATTCTGTAGTTTCTAGAATATAAAAAAGTACAAACTCGTTTAAAAATATCGAATAAAATAATAAAATTATAATTTTCCATAATAATTAATTTTCCAAATATAGTTACCTATTAGGTGTTAAGTAAAATATTAAGTCTAGAAGCGCTATGACTTTGCAATCTTCCTATTTCTTTTAGCTATTTAATTATTGTTAAACTTATCGGTATCCCTGCCGCGACATTATAGCGCCATTTCAACGAGCAAACCTTATCGTACCATCCATTAATTTCCATAATTAATATATATATTGATATTTATAGGTGTTACCCAATCGAATTTGATAGTTCAATGTAAGATATTGTTTTTACTTTTTAAATGTTCGCTTTTTTGCGTTGGGGTTCTTTAAATTTATAATTCAATTTTAATATACACGTACACATATATATATATATATATATATATGGGTATGCCTTCAGATGTTCTTTGATTTTTTAATAAATACTCGAATGTTCCGAAAATTAATGTACATATTTACAATTTATTAAAATTGGATTAATCGAGTGTCTAAAGGAATTATAATGTTTTATTAACCAAGATAATCGATAGAGGCTACTAACAGTCGTTGCCACCGATGCGGTAACAACGTCCGGCACTAACGGCTTAGACGAAATGAGTGAGTTTAACTTAACTCAAATTAAAAAAAAAATCATTAGACCATACACCCGTGATTAGAATTTAACTTCGATCGGCGACTCAACCTGTGAGTTTAAATAACTCATACAAATTTCGAGCGGTCACCAATGTAACTTTGATGTATCAATGAATGCCACTAGGTGGCGTGGGAGGGGTCGCCACCTTGCGGCGAGCAGACGTCTGTCGAAGTTGATAAAGGTACGAACGTGAGCGGCGCGACGGGCGATGGTTTCTTATTAACGCGTCGAAATGGATACGTCTGCTTTCCCAAATAGAAATTCGGTGTTATAATTCCCTTGGATAAAATTCTATTTATTTGTTGTTCCCTTCTCGCCGTATCCGATAAGTTGGACATTTTGTTTCTCGAATGAAACAAACGGGATCTTACGTTTGAATGACGCGTTGTAGTCAAAACGGTTCTAAATTCGTGTGTTTCTTCTATAAAAATATATTTGTGTAGATCACTGAATATGCACTTCAAATAATTATTACCATTTTGGTAATTCTATCCATTCAGGATGTACTCTAAATTTATTATCACTAAGTTTAACTACAAACTACACTACGTGTATTATTGTACTTTTTTTTTCGCAAATAGCCAGTTCAAACATTACAAGCCAGACTTAACAGGAGAACGCAAAATATGGTTGAAATCCGTTGAAAACTAAATTTTAATTAATTAAATATTCTCTATTGTCATTTAAATGCAAAGACTTGTTAAAGCTTGGCCAATTTGCCAGCTTCTAAACTATAGATGGCGGAGGAAAACACGATAAATCAGTCAGTGTGGATAAATAATGATTTATTAGATAACTTTACATGTTTATTATTAAGACTTATTTAATACAAACATTATAATTTTTATAATTACAGAAATTGTAATCTTTGCTTAGAATATTCCATGGGCAGAGATATAAACTTGCATTGACCTTAAATATTACGTTGCCATTGAAAGAAAATGATATGGATCGCTTACCCGTATAAAATTATCGCATAGCAGTTCTTTGAGCGGCAAGACATGTATTGTGATACTATACAAAAAACCGGCCAAGAGCACGTCAAACCATGCTCAATGTAAGGTTCCAAAGCCTTTACTACAAAGAAATACACTGGAAATGAAAAAAAAAATACTTTGTAACACTTTTTTCTGTGTTTTCCGCACATAGTAAGTATAAACACTTTATGAAGTGTGTTTATTCAAAGACGATTTATTGCAAAACTGCGTTGATAGTTCTGACGGCGACGTATATACCAAGAAAATACAAAAAAATACGCTATACAAAATTAAATGTAACATCGATACTTATTTTATGTCAAAAAACACAAAAAGCTGTTTTACTCACAAAAAAAACGAATTATCATAAATCATGTTAGTTAATATATTTTACCACAATTTTACATCATATTAAACTTGTAAATTTGGGACGGAGCGATAGTACGAGACTTAAAATTGTATGTCAAACTATTCTTTTTCTCAACTTCGCACGGTGAGAGAAGCTTAATATGCTTTCCTTGGTGTCTGATTTACACTTTAGGGAAGAAAAAGCTACTGGTGCTGCATAAGATGAGATGCATAAAACGGGATTTACTTCCTCACTGAGACTAACACAGAGCACTCTGTTGCTATGCACCGCGATTATATACCTTAATATTTGTACAGAAAGATACAATTCACATAAACCTCCGTAAGTGTACGCTTGAGACAACTATGTAATATGTATTACATAGTTGTCTCACTCATGTCCTGGCCATATATATGGGTCGTAGGGTATAACAAATAATTCGTTCCAATTTCGAACGATATATGTATGATCCATAATTTGTTTTCGGGTCTTTATAGCTATCACCTGTTTATTATACAATAGGTTCTAGAATTTCCGAAATAAGCAAGTGCTGTATTATGTGATTAGGAATAACCATTAACGACCATATACTACATTATATATTGTTGATAACATAGTAACAAACGATATACAATATGACACCTCCCCCCCCATATTGATTAATTGCCTGATCGATAAAATAAATGTACCATCACATTTATTTGTATCACTCACGTTAGTATTTTTGTGAGCGTAGCGCCCTACAACGCGCGCACAACGCACTAGTGCATACTAAAAAACGCTGCGCTTGCTTATTTTCAGTTTTTCGTTTAAAATAAAAACTGGGATTAATTTTGAAATGTTAAACTGGCATTTGAAGTGTTTATATAAATTAATTTTCATAGAAAATGTCGAGCCTTATGTATGTCCGTTTTGAATGTAAAATTTAAATCATAGTTTTAAAAGCGGTATTTTTCTCTAATAAAATTGATATATGGTTTAACGGCAACTGACAAATTAAAGTCAATAATACGAATAATTGGCTCACCAAAGATTACTTTCAAATCTTTTTTTTTTTTGTGGAAATACGAGATCCCTACCAAGCAAATTTAGAATTCTCACCTTAAGAATGATCCATTCTGTTAATTAACACAATGAATAAACTATATTTACCCACAGCAATTTATTTTAAAGTTAAATCCAGCATGTATTTTATAAAACACAAAACAATATATCTATGTATACGTAACCTGTTAAAACCTTAAACTTTTTTGGTTCTGCTATTCCGACACCTTCCAAAATCTATAGAGTTTTTTAAACTAAAACAAATAATTAATATACAGATAAAAAAGTCGTAGTTTCACAAAGTCGCGGGAGTTTTCCATCATCCTGTATAATCCAATTAATAATCTGGAGTGCTTTTTCTTTCATCACTCCATCTCTTTTCAGATATATTTAATTGAATTAGTCCGGGTGTGCACATCCGGCTGATTAAGCCGGAACGTAATCTGGCAGTGCTACTCGCTTTCAGTTGTATATGTGATTAACTTAGTGGCAGACAGATAGACGACTTCTTTCATTCAATGGTTATGTTATTTAGATATATACATAATAAGTTAAAATGTAATGTATTTTGACTCCTGTATGTGATGTATTTTCGATTGAATTGCTACAGTATTATGGTGAAACCCTTTCGGCCGGTTTCGTTAACCCTTCGTCACCATTTGTGGATGAGCTCTTAATCGATTCTTTTCCAATGAGGAATACCCTTCAGACTGAACCGTGCTATTCGTCATGAGTTCCAACGTCGACCGCATTTGCAATTATTTCTTCTGTCCTTTATATTCAATTGGTAGAATATTTAGGATCAGACAGAAGCTCTTGGTGTTAAGGGCTTAACCAAATACATGGTATTATTTCAAGGTGAAGGAACTATATCGTAGCAGTGATTTGCTTATGGTATTGAAGGTTAAATCTGCATAATATACGTACAATAAATTGCTTTTGAAACTCGAAAATATCTTAGTAGTAGGGTGGGGTTCTTTGATGTCGATTGTTCTTTTCCTACTAAACTTATTATAAGTAACATACGTGCCTAATAAAATTGAAAATTAAGAATGTTGTAATGGTCAAGGTTTTGAAAAATTTGTCATGAAATTAAGTTATTCTTGTATAAACATTTGCAAAATATGATGTTACAATACATGATTATGTAACCTTGAAAAATTTTAAAAATAGAATCAATTCTAGAAGTAATATGCCAAGGAATATATTTTTCAGAACGAAGTTCCTTAATCCGGTTTGCAGTAGGAGTTAATTCGTGGAAATTGTGGAACATAACGAAAAAGCATTACACTCCCTCCCTACGACTTTGTCTCTCTCTCCCTTTCTTTTTCGCTGTTTCCTATAATTTATTATTTACTATTTTTGTATGTAATACATAATTCACTGTTTAATATATTAAAATTTTAATAAATTAATATTTTCCTAAAACTTTACATGAAACTCTTTGTTTATATTTCTCACTTTGCATTGTTAAATATTAAAACGGGGGTGCCCCTATCGCACATTTACTGTTTATTTTATTGTAATATTACATCTCAATGCGATCAATTTTGAATAAGTACTTAAAGGTCGAATTTAATAATTAAAATAACATATTTATGATTAAACAGATTTTTGTTTATAATTACCGTTCGAAGTTGTAATAAATAGTAGTGTTTGAATAAAAGCTTTAGGAATATAAAAGCTCAACATGAAATTGTATTAACTTGAACTTTAAATATGGATAGTTTTTGTTACATTTTAACAGTTTAATAAAATAACTTATTTTGATTTACAAAATTTAAAATAATGATAATCATTTTCTGGCCTTAATATGAAATATAGGTAATAAACGAAAAAAAAAAATCGATATAGCTATTTCTTTAATTCATAATTGGTCTGAACAATTTCAAAATAATGCTATTTCATTTATGTCTACATGAAAACTAAACCATTACAATACAATAAAGAGGTATTGAAGCATTCACAAAATGTAATATTTTAGATTATAGTAAGACATCGTTATAAAAATTTATAATTTTGTATATAAAAGTAATACTTATGCTATTTAAAAAAATAATATTTGTAATATGTATAAGTAGTAACTATTATACTTATATTATTTCGCAGGTTCAAATAAAAGCTTCAGGGTGCATTTCGTGGTGCTCAAACACACGCGCCCCCCGCACCATCTGGTGTTGAAGAACCGTAAGCTGCATCAGTACTGGAAGGATGGATTTATACTTAAGTAAGTTCATGTCCTATCCGATTGTGTAAAGTTTGTTTATTAATACTATTTTCTACAGAACGTTAGTATTAATATAATCGTGTGCAGTAGTGGAATGCAAAAACTACAAATATCAAAACGTGAGAGTAAAGAATTGCAAAATGTGTTGTTGTTATAAATGTTGTTTATAACAAAATATATTTTAAACGTAATTTCTTAAGACTTTAAAGTTAATAGATCTGCTCGGCGATATTTAGAAATACTAGCCCGTTAATTCTAAAACTTAGTATTATTTAGAAGAGCGTGTTTGTGTGTCAGCTTCGACACGACTGGAGTTTACTTCTTAAGTACGATTGTCTTTGAATATGTAATAGGCAAAGAGGGTTATATATACAATAATATTTAAGTTTTTGTCTTAATCTGTATTCTTGCTGATACTCAGCTCTAACTTTTTGGCTGGCTTATCTTTACGAATACTTTGTGCACCTTCCAGTTGTTTCTTGCCGGAGTCTGTACTTTCGCTGTCGCTCAGCTGAACATGACACCTATGAGTTGAAGCTTGTATTAATTTCACTCCTTATAAAATAATCATACCGGAGGCCTTATATGTAAATCGATTGTTACTAACTTCCAATAAATGAAAGGCTGTTCCAAGTTTGTAAAAATCGCACGCCTAAATAAAAATTTCAGCAATTAGATCTAATTCTTATCAAATAAATAGATGGTATCAAGCTATAATTTTAAATATCATTATATTAAATAATAATTCTTATTTTGGTTATAATAATTTAATAAATTAGTATTTTTATAAAGTTAAAAAAATAGATGACCGCGGTGGAATTGGCACTCACGCTTTCAAAAGACTGGTACCTTAAACTAGCGTCTTAAGCCACTCACGCTAGCATTGAACGCAGTGTTTAAAATGATACTAGAGATCAAACACGTATGAAAATACATTACCCTTTGACTTAACGCTTGTATTTATTTCACTTCTCCCAAAATTTCCATACCGGGCGCTTTATATGAAAAGCGATTCTTAGGAGTAAACTCCAAAAAAATATCCTAAAACTTTGTAAATATATTTTTTTGTGCATAATAGAGCTGTACCTTATGGAATCGATATTGCGTCTTTCTGCAAATATTCATAATCATAGTCATTGATGTAGCTATTTCTGGGAAAAATAGCTTAGAACATATTCTAAAAATTTACGATGTGCCAACCTTGCGACGTTGAAGGTCGTGTGTCACGCCACGTATATCTAGCTAGTTCACGAAGTGCGGTCAGTCTGGCATTGGCGCTCGGACGTAACACTGTTTCCCAGCTAAGAGCCAAGCGTGTTTGCGTCGGTCTTCCCAGAACGTTTAGGTATTTTATTATAAATATTAGGTTTACAATATTGATGTCTTTGAAACTAAGATTTTGTGTAATTGATATTGAAGTGTTAAATAATAGTGCCTTTCAATGCCTTTGAATATACAAACATGATTTATTGTTAGGGAGTTTGCAGAGATGACATTATTGCGGCTCTAAAACATTATAGTAAAATTTACCCTAACAGTTAACAATCTGTGAGCTCGCGAGTGTATTGAGTACTGTGTGTAGTTAACACGATAATTTGCCTTAGTTTGTTTTGTTTGTTTAGAGGTAAGTGGAACATATGGGGAAAATTAGAGACTAATGTAACAACACCTTCATCGACCTTTACATTACTGATAACATCAAGTATCATATGTAGGTAACTAATTATATAAAATCTTTAAAAATATTTCATTGCATAGCCCCAGCGCGTGGCAAAATTCGAATTCGCCACGTGCTCGGACACGCTGTGCGGTATTTAGTAGGATTGCTTCTACATTATGTTATATTATTTATAAGTAAATTATCTACCTTATATTTTTGTTATTGTTACTTTGGTAAAGTTGTTCTAAAATGCAGGAGAATATGAATATTTGTGAAAAGATACATGATCGAATCCATCCTGTATACTACGGAATATATTAATTCACATGAATTGGAACACATTTATTAATAGATTGCACGGAACAATTAAAGCAACATCAAAATTAGTCAAATTAGTTTTTGCATACATCAACGCATACGTTATGAATAACATACAGCGATATATTAACTACGCACTCTATCGTAAATTGGGAAAGATGAAAACTTCTATGATATACTCTTATATACTTAACTGAACCATTGTTTACAGCACAAGTTGGCCGCTCGACGACGCGGGACATGCGCTGACGCAGCGAGATGGTAAGTTATACTGATTGGAAACTTCGTTATTTATTATCGCCACCACGTGGCTGATGTTGCAGGCAAACTTACCTTTACTCACCAGAAAATATATTCGTGTATTATGGGAAATAGAATTGATCTATTTTGATTTATAATGACTTATTTTCATACTGACGACGACATTTGTTCCAGTACAAGGACAGTACCACATCCTACGCAAGTCACATTATCAAACGTTACCTGTGTAGAAATATATTAAAAACAAAAATTGTTTCGATGAACAATAAACAGCACATAACTTATGTTTTTATATATTATATCGGATGAATAATTAGCAATAAATAATAACAATGTGATCCGAATCTTATCATCATATTTTTAATATGTTTTAAAATGAAATAATATTTCTATAAGTAATATTTAATAATATTTTAAAAAATAAAATAGAATTTATAAAATAATTTTCACGCTATATAAATATCCGCGCTGCTAATAGAAATAAAAACATCCTATCTTTCAAGTTGGATCAAATTACATACAGTCTACAAAATTAGATTAAAATCGATTAAGTAGTTTCGGAGTTCATTGCAGACCAACATCATGACCCGGGAATTATATACATTAAAATTAAACAATATATATTTTAAATGCGTTATTAATTCCGTCGTACACATAATGAAACGTGTTACTTGACAGTTTGTTACTATTTATGGTCGAATTTTTGACGGTTAATTTCCGCATACGTTTTATATAGATTTTTTAATAATCCTGTCTGAATTTCGTTTGAACCATTTCATAATCTCGAAACTCTAAACATTTAATATTTATAATAAATTAATGGATACGATTATTTGCATCTAGGCTTATCCTATATGTAAATTGGGCCATTATCGGTTACTACGTATCTTAAAAAGAGTGAGGTAAGATTATAAAACTAAAAGAGATCCCAGAGCGCCAGCTGATGCACTCGGGGCGTCACCTTAAGTGCGGGTTAGCGACTGCAGTGGTACAGACTGGATGTGATTTTTATGCAGCTTTTCGAGTTGCCTTGAAAGATATTGGTACTTCTTCTATATTATCATGAACACAAAGGTACACAAAGAAGAATGATTAAATTAAAACGTTCATAAACTCAAAACGTACATTCTGAAACAAACATGAACGATTGTAAAACAAACGTGCGAAATAAACATGAACGATTTACAAAATTTTAAAAAAACGGCGGAGAAACGATGTGAAATAAAACTGTAAACTTGTTTGGCCGCTCTACAATTTTGATATCGTGAAAAACCTTTTTACACCTTTCTGTCTATATTTAACTCAAAGTATTGTAAATATTGTAAAGATTTCTAAGCTTTTACATTTAGTTTAGATTCAGTTATGTTCTTTACTCCATCCCAACCGCAATTTTAATAGCATTTTAGAGGGGCAGACGAGTTTACGAGCCACTATCAGCGCCACTATCAATATTTGCTCGTCATCAGCGGCCATTACCATTTGGTTATCACCGCCGATGACTAGCCTCTAAAATTGGACTAGGATATCTGATGGAGAGGGATTCACGGAGGAGAATGACTCGTCAAACCCTCAACGAAACCCAAAACGGAAGCTTCACATCCGTATTCTAAGAGAATTTCAGTCGAGTCAGCCGATTTTCGTGCTACAGTCGTTTATTGTAATATGGCTCTACCATTGGCCCTCTCTTCCCCAATCGCGCTATCGCCTACGAATACTATATTGAACCCGTTTTCGATATCGATTCCGGTTTTTGTAAATTATTTGTACAAGAACGCAATAGTTTCATATATAAATATAGCACCTATAATCTAAAATAAATTCCAGGTCCCAATGACAATGTTAGGTTGTTTGTAACTCGATCAAATATATACAGCTGAATAAATTTTAATTAAAACAGAAATTTGAAACATTTTAAATTTATTACAAAAAGGAAAATTTGACACAAACCGAAAAAATTGTGACGTTTTGGATCTAATGCAGTGTTGGTAACTGCATTAGTAGTACAAAATTGGTTCAAGCGTTTTCAGTCCGGTAATTTTAGTGTCAAAGATAAACTTGCTCTGGTCCACCTGTTACGGATAAAGTCGATGCCATTTTGAAAAAGTAGAGCGAGATCGGAATAATAGTTCTTACGATATAGCTGAAGAGCTGAATATTGACCACAAAACAGTTTTGACCCATTTGAAAAAGCTAGATATACAAAAATGCTCGATACTTGATTATTTCATTGAGTAAACGCGTATGGGAATACGTGCTCACTCAAAGAAATTAATGAATCGTGTACTCATTTGCGACTCCGTATTGAAACGTAATGATACCTAACTTTTTAAAAGATTGATCATCGGTGAAGAAAAATGGATCACTTGCAACAAGAATATACAAAAAATACTGTGAAAAGACAAGCAAGCTCCAGACTTATAGTAAAACCCGGATTTACTCACAATAAGTTGATGCCACTAGCCACTCGTTAAATATTTAAAGAGCTTGGTTAGGAAGTATTAATTCATCCACCATGTAGCCCTGACCTTGCACCCTCAGATTTTCACTTATTTCGATCTCTTCAGAATTCTTTGGGTGGTGTTAGCTTACCATCAAGGACTACTGTCAAAGCTACTTATCGCAGTTTTTTGATCAGAAGTCCCAAAATTTCTACAGCAATAGTATTATGTCACTACCTACAAAATGGCAACAAGGGTATATATAAATACACACAAAATAAAATATGACGAAAAAATATTTTAATTATTTTTTCTGACTTTATTTGTATATCTAGACCGTCTGTTTGCATAACGGAAATAAAAAATATGAAAGGATAGATATAGAAAATTAATATCTTTTTGAGCTGTTACCAACAATAAAGATGTTATATGATGTAAGTGTTGGAAGAAGAAATGTGAAAGTGAAATCAACGCAGTGGACATGTGAGTCTTACGTAGTAGGTATGTACAGTGTTCTTGGAGGATATATAGAAGAATAGTGACGCTAGAGACCAGTGTGTTTTATAGAAGATTTTCTGACGAGATTGGACAGAATGAAAGGATTGGATATCTAAAAATGAGGATTTGAACCAAGTTAGCTAAAGAAATGTATATAAATTTGCATGCGACGAAAGAGACGGCAAAAAGAAAAGCGTGTACAGAAAATCGGTTACAAATTCTA
>BGZK01004062.1:0-16546 GCA_005406025.1 Eumeta japonica | reverse complement strand
GGTACACGTACATAATTGTCCTCACCAAATACAAAGTAAACGGTTGGAAGCTAATAAAAATTAAATATTGTAATTTTAGTTTCTCAAGCATCGATTATTCCATCTAATTTTAAATATTTCTGTTTTATTCTTGCTTCGGTTTATAGCTGCTCCCATTAAAAGTCAAAATATACACAAAATCTTTTTAATATATTTTCTAGCTTACTCGATCTACTTACAAATCTTGTCTATTACTCGTTCTAGTGCCGAAGTTAACTTATTATAAAACCAGTTGTTTATGACTAGCTTTATTAAAAATAGCTGAACTCTGCCAAGCTTTGCAGTGGTTATTTTTCGTATTAAATAATAAAATGTTAAAATACGTAAAGCCTTTTTGTTTCATTAATTTACAAGAAAATACACGAATTATATAATAATATGGCTATATTATACAATTTTTCTATAACAGCTATAAAATTGATTCGATTCAATAGTCATTACTAGTGCATTTTATAGGTACGCTAGCTCTAGTTTTACTGGAGATGTTCATTATATAGGAGTGTTTGCTGATGGCATATCATTTGTTATTTAAATTTAAAAGGCAATAAATGGCATATGACGATGTGAACATTTGCTATCTCGAAAGTGAAAAATGGTTTACTGCAAAGGAATCTACTTTTTGTGAAAGGAAAATAAAGTGTATATAGATTTTACACTTTCAAGTGAAACCATAGAACAGGTACAATTTTGAATTGCGAAACCAGAATTCCATTTTGTTAATATAATTATATTTCTGGAAATTTTTCGAGATCAGCTATACTCTAAGTGTGTTCCGCGGAACCCTAGGGTTCCACGATACCTATGGGGTTCCGCAAATTGAAAAAATCAAAACACCTCTCTCTGATCGAACGTTTGGACTCCGCTCGCCGCATACTTGTGAGCGCAGTCCCTTTGATAAAAGCCGCCTCTGAATTAGACGCTATAGTTGTGAACAAGCGACTTTCATCTAACTTCAAAACATAAAGTCGAGATTGTTAATGTTTTGTATTTCTATTTTATTTCCGCTTTTTGTTTATCAAAGTCGCCAACTCGAGTATTTTTGAGAATGTTCGAGATCGAGTCTAGGACTAAGTATAAAAGTGGCGATCGCGTCGCGCCTCGTCAGTCAGTTGACGATTAGCGTTCGAGACGATAAGTTCCTACCTACCTACAAGCTGGCTAGCGAATTGCGGAGTTTAAACGTGATATGAAACTAGTGTTTATTGTTCTACTGCCTGCTGTATAGATTGTATCAGTTTTGTACATTTCTTCTTTGAACTAAACTTAGTCTCTATACGCAGTAACGATTGTGCATTATTTTGACCCCACCATCCTGACGTGTAACATTACTTATTAATAAAGAAGAATGGAACGTTGGCTTAAAGGCGTTAAACGTGTTGCAACATCTTCTAATGACGCTGAATGTTCAAAAGCAGTACGCGCGGAGAATACAGCAATTACCGATCCAGACGATGATGCCACGACGTCAAGCTCCACGGTTTCAAAACGACAAAAAGGATGGTGATGAATCATATATCAGTTTCGGATTTGTTGATTCAACGGCTCACCCTCTGCATGCTATGTAGTAAACTGCTTCCTAATAGTTCCATGGCACCTGCCAAATTGCGCCGACATTTAGAAACTGTACACTGAGTCTAAAACAAGAATAAAGATTTTTGTTCGTAAAAAAAACAGTTATTAGAAAGTCAAAAAAATATGCATGTATGTAACTATCAATGAAAAGGCCACAGGCATCATATTTAGTTAGCTATCGCATTGCACAAGCAGGTGAAGCGCACACTATCGCTGAGAATTTAATAAACCATGTGTGTTAGACATAACAAAATGTATGCTCGATGAAAAATCTGCAAAGCATCTTTCTACTGTGCCGCAATCAAACGATACTGTTAAACAAGAACTAGTTACATGCCTACAAAAAACACGATTCGCCTTGCAAATGGATGAGTCAACTGATGTCGCTGGTCTGGCTGTCTTGCTGGTTATCGTGAGATATCCATATGAAAGTTCTTTTGAAGAAGACATGCTTATGTGTTCACCGCTGCCCTAAACACTACCGGGAAGAAATTTTAATAAAATAAACATATTTTTGAAAAAAATAATCTGGAACATTGCATTGACATTTGTACAGATGGGGTCAAGGCGATGACAGGTAAAACAGCAGGAGCAGTGTCACGAATAAAAATAAAGCGCCTAATTGTAGTTCCAGCCATTGTATTTTGCATAGACAAGCACTTGCGATGAAGTAAATGCCGTCAAATCTAAAATTAGTTATGGATGAAGTGGTAAAATAATTTTTTAAAATCACGACCACTACAATCCCGATTGTTCTCATTATTGTGTGAAGATTATGGCAGCAAACATAAAACACTGCTGCTCCATACAGAAGTGCGATGGCTGTCTCGGGTAAAACTTTAACAAGGCTATTTGAACTTAGAGCCGAGTTACAAATGTTTCTTTCAGCAGATACTTCTTTTAATTTGAAGACCGTTTGTATGATAAAACTTGGTTGTTCCGATTGTCTTTATGGCGGATATCTTTCAAAAACTGAACGAATTGAATTTATCATTGCAAGGTAAACAGACAACAGTGTTCCAGGCCTATAACAAAATAACTGCTTTCAAAGAAAATTAGATTTTTGGATTATTTGCGTTGGTAAAATAGAAAGCTTTACGTCACTCAATTGAGTTTGTTAGCGATAACGACTCAGAAATGTTTCAAGTGATGTGTTTGAAGAATTGGTCCAATATCTCACTTCGATGCGCGCATCTTTGAAAAGTATTTTCCCGAAGAACAGAATACAAAATGAAACTTAATTCATGGATTCATAATCCTTTTACCCAACTTGCAAAAGTCCGAAGAAGTAGAGATATATGAATCTCTTTTAGAAATGTCATCAGACACAAGTATGAAGTCACTGTTCAAAACGACGCCTCTCAACGATTTTTGGTGCAGAATCCGTGATGAATATCAATGCTTGGCAAAATGGCTCTGAATATTCTTCTTCCGTTCCCAACAACATCTGTGCGAAACAGATTCTCAACCTGCAGCCACGAAAACAAAATATCAATATACTGGACGCCGAACCTGATATGGACTTCAACTGTCTTCTATCAAACCTGATATCAACAATTGATGAAAAAAAAAAAACTGTTTCATACCTCCCATTAGTTGATTTTTAATATCTTCTAATAACGTACTTGCCATGTGGAAAAGTAAGTAATAATTAGCAACTGTTTCATTGTACTTTTATTATGCTTAATAATAAAGAATACACACAAAACTATTGTTTATTGTAAGGTTCCGTCAATATTTTGTTTCAAAGGGTTCCATCACAAAAAGTTTGAGAACCAACTCTAGATAAAACTTCAATGGGTTTCATTTGAGTAAGAATGGCAAAGGCCTAGCTACTACACCATATACTGTTAAAAGATACGTTTGTCAGATGGAGAAATTGCCAGACTAATTTATTTAATGGTTGTTTCCCAAAGCTTGGTGTCTTGCGTGCTGATTCGGACATACTGCAGATGTACGTAGAATTTTCGTGCTGCAGAAGCGGACCATTCGGGCATATTTATAAACTGGGGCCTCAGTATCTATAGGTAAAATCTTTGGAAAAAAGTTCTATATGATCCCTTATAAGATATATTTTCAATAGCGTTCAATATTTTTTTTCTTTGATGCGATCAGAATAATTGTTATTTCAGAAAGAGACTATACATGACATTTTTTTATTCTTTTAGATATTTTCTAGACTTCTTTTATATTTATTGAAAACAATAAATAAATTGTTTTAAAAAAATTATTCAAAGGTTTTCTCGTAATCAGGAATATCTGCATCCACTGCATTTTAGACTTCGACTTACTTGATTCTGCCGTGATCCTAAAAAATAGAATGCGTTTACGCGGTTCTCTTAAAATTCCTCGTCTATTTAATCTCGTAATGCAACCCGATCTTTACATCGCTTCTGATTCTGGGTAAGTTTATGACCAACAGAAGGGAAAGAGTTGTAGTTGTATTTGATTTAGCATTACACTACATTTACCGTTACATTACATACGTCTCAGAGATATGCCATTGTGCAGCTACTATGATGAACAGGGTGGCTACCACAAAACCCACACGAAATTGGCGATTCGATTGATCGCGTTGTCACCTAATCGAATCGCGAGTTGAACGTGAGCGACCACAACGCCCTCATTTTGCTTGGGACTCCATTCATCGCCGCGTCGACCACACAGATCGCGACTAGGCTGATTCGTTCGTTCATTTGGCGATTATTAGTCTATGGACATGTACATCCACTCTGTACTATATGTTCATAGTCATATGTTGATACGACACTTGGCTAACGGAATTTTTTAACTTTTGTTAAGTTTGTAAAGTTTTGTGCTTTGCAATTGATATTAATATTATAATAATATCTAATTGATATTAATAGGTAAGTAGATAATGTAAATTTCTATAAATTTGTATTTTATCGTGAATGTTTTACCAATTTTTTTAATATTATCCCATCGTGTACATAAAAAAATATGACGTGAAAGCACAATTGTTGAAATATTTATCAAATTAATTACAAACACACCAATGGTAGTTTTAATGGTACCCACCGATGGTATTTTACGTCGGAAATATGCGAAGTAAAAACACAATTTTATGTTTAAGTATATTGAAGTAAAGAAATACGATGGAATGGTATTAAGATCTAAAATTGAGATTTGAATTGAGTTATATAACTCACATTTATTTTATTATATGTTTAACTTTTTCAGAATGGCTAATAGAACTTCTGCCTTGCAATATACTTTGTTATTGGAGTATATGGAAAAGTAAGTGACAAATCTACATCACTTAGTAGTTTTGGATTGATAGATTTGAGCAATAATTTTCTTAATAATCTTTAAGTACTGAGGGTGATCTATAAGTAATGTCAGTTTTCATAACTGAAATTCATGTCATAACTTGTTACGATAAGTCTCTACTATATATAGAGTACAGCTATTTCACAATTATTTAATGAGTTTTCAAAGATGTTCAAAATGCATTATAGAAATTCTTTACATCTAAGTCCAAAGAATGATTTTACCAAAGTCTCGGAGTTTGCTGAACATTTCATTTATTTAATAGAAGTGATGAGCTATGTACTTTGAATACTACGGTTTTGTTTCCGTGTGATTATTTAATAAACAAAGTGAACATTAAAAACATTATTTATGATACTTTTTAATAATAATTTTGATTTTTAACTTTGATTTTATATGTATTTTTATGAAACATTTCAATTGTGATGTAAGTGGGTTATAATTAGGATAATTAAATTTTGAAAATGTATTGTGGTATGTTTTTATTCAGTAATATTAGAAAGTGCAGAGACACAAGAATTCAGATTCTATATTATTTTCTTAAGATTTTCTCTTCTAACCCACTTTTATTTTATAGAAATGGTGATTTAACAAGGCCCTGCAACACACAATTTGGGCGACTGACAAATTTCAAAAAAATGGGATGAACTAACTGGACTTTTAAATGCAAGTGGTTGTGGATGCATAAAAACCATGGAAAAGTGGAAAAAAGTAAGTTCCAGTAGAAAATTATATTTTGTCTAACATGCTTATATTGGTGATGGTGCATACTGAAGTGCTTTATTTTATATTGCTTAGGTATGGGTTGACTGGAAAAACAAAACAAAAAAAAAAGCAGCAAGTATTAGGACAGAGATATCATGTACAGGTGGTGGAGCGTCGAGGAAGTTAATATTGTCAGAGCAAGAGCAGCGGCTCTTGTTCATAATTGGAAAGTCGGCAGTTATGGGTCGTGGTCCTGAAATAGGATTTCAAAATGTAGGTTTGGAACATTGAATATATGAAAGTTGCAGTATGAATAAAATAATTTGTATTTAAAATCATTTAATAATTGTAAATGTTATTGAATTTGACATCTGCATTTATCCAACAAGTTGAATAAGATTTTCGAATTTTTTAAAAATGTGTATGATTATTATTAATTATACACTCCTTTTATTAACCCAATCTTTTTTATAGATATATTTTGTTAATATAAACATATAGTATAGTAATAATATATAAGCATATATTTAGCTTAATAGTTGAATTTCAATTAATTAGAAAAATTTTAATTTTCAACTTTGTATTTAGGTAACACTAACAGTACCTGTGGAGGAGATTGCAGTTGATAATGCAATAACTTCTTCAGAAGCAGAAATTATTTGTACAGAATCAGAAATAATTTCTAGAGATCCAGAAATAATTTCTACACCTTTAAACGTAGAAATATCCGCCGAACAGGTTATAGTACCTGTCGAACAAGAAGCTCTGAATCAATCTCAACTGTCCCGAACCCCTGCTCCAGCAATTCCTGCTGCTAGTCGTATTTTGTCTACACGACCAAATACCGAAGATGAAGAAGATGCAGAGCCACCAAGAACAGCTGGACGTGGTAAGTTTATCTATACCTACACTAAAATAAATAAGAATGTCTGCTACCTGTTTGTTAATTTGATCAATCATCATATATAGACTGCTGAATAGTTTTGATGCAGGTTTCACTAATATGTCATCAAAATGCCAGTAAACATGTAATTTACAAAATTTTAGTATATATGAATGAGGTAATAAAATAACTAGCCAGGAGCAAAACGGGAAACAAGGGCTGGGACTTAATACCAACAGTGGAACCAAAACTGAAATAAAAACACAATTGGTTGAGACAGTAAAATTGCTCGACATAAAAATGAAGGGAATTATTTTATGTGCTTGAAGATGGAAACCTAGTATTGTAATAATGTAGTTAATTTTAAATTCACTCGACCTCTTTGTAACCTTTCAAAATTTGTTTCATAACATTTAATAATTATTAATTTGATATTTTACGTTTCAGCAAGTACCCATCGAGTAGACAGGAGACGTCGTCGACGACCTACGCCATTTCAAATGGCGTCCGTACAGTTGCAGAAATAGAGCAGAGAAGACTAGATCTAGAAGAACGACGTCTCGAAGTTGATAGATTAAGAGAAGAGAATATCGCTCAAAATAGGCAACTACAAGAAAAATTTTTACAGGTACTGTCTCATGATTCATGTTCTATAAAGGCTTATGCAAAATAGATGAAGGAATGGTGAGAGACATGAACGCCCAAAATAGGCAACTCCAAGAAACAATTTCACAGGTGCTGTCTCGGGGCATTGATCTTCTAGAAGGATTCGTACAAAATAGATGAAGAAATTGTGACAGAAATCATGGAGATGAAGAAATTGTGGAGCATTTGGGGAAATATTGTGATATGCTACTGAATTTCACCTGCAAACAAATCGTTTGATTGAAACAAATTTAGATACGGTAGGGGTAAGAATAATTTTATCATTAATGTGGCTTTAAAATAAAGAATTTTTACTAAAATTAGCTCATAGTGATGCGACAGATACGGATTGTAATAATTATTTTCATTACAATTCTATAAATAAAAAATTATATTTTTTGTATGTTAGCTCAGTTAGTTAATATATGTCTTGTTTTTATGTTGCATGTTACGAGCGAGAGCTGGTGGACCTCCGGGCGGCTGATGCGGCGTTCAGCATGTTATAGTCGAATTGATCAGAATTCGATCCTCATATGACTCTCAGTTTCAGATGCTGAGAAGACATGAGGGCAGGACGTCGTTGGAACGGTGCTGATCGAGCGGTCCAGTGGCGGCCAACATCTTGCAGCCTTTCAAGCCTTTGAAGACTCCACCGACTCAAGACACTAATTTTTAGAATTCTTAAGTAGCATGTCTAGTATTTTCGAGTGCTCATCTGTCTTTTAAAGTGGTTTTGACAGGTGAGCACATCCCGACAGCTTGGCTAGGTGTGCTTTGACGTGAATAATGAACATATGACACTTGTAAATAAATGAAATCAACTAGAAAGCCAAATCAACGGATGTGATGCGGTCGTAACACACCACTCGCATTGTATAATGGTCCACTTATAGGTAGGGCATAGGGTCTCATACTATGTCAGTTACTACGGGGTCCATGATCAAAAAAAAATGTAGTGTCATTAATTTTTTTTCTAGAAATGCTATGCTATGATGTACATAGGCATCCGCGAGTCTTGCGTGCCGAGTTGTTCAAACGACAGTTCTATTTGTGAGAAACAAAAGTAAAATAGGACATGGACTCTGAGAGTAATAAAATGGAAATTGATGTAATTAGTAAAGTTATATACATTTATTGAATAAACATAATTCATAACGCTGGCGCCCATTTCATTGAAGATTCCAGAAACACTGACCCCTTTTTTATAATCAATAGACTTTGATGTATTTTATAGATTAAATAGTTGACTGTAAATGTCAATGTAAACAAATAAAATCAGTTTCAGTTGAAAAAGTGAAAAAATTAAGAGTGAACATGTCATTTATAAAGCTATTTATAAAAGAAAAGAATTAGACTGGTTTAAAAATGTATTTGCAGAATAGAGTTGATAGCAATTATTAGGTAGGTGCAGAATAGTTATTAACTTTATACAGGTACTTCTTCATCTCTAAATTGTTCTTCACTTGGAATAAATTAATTCATGTAATATTACCATTCATATGTCGATTATTCACTTGCTTTCAATTGGTATTTACTATCCATTTATGAACACCTACATAATTTGAAAGAAGATTACTAGCTTTAGTGTAGACATAGGTTACAAATTTTTGGCTCATACATTATAGAAGATCTACTATTTAAACTTACACGTAAATCTGTATGTCACATATCAATTAACCACTGTCACCACTTTCAAGAAATTGGCTTAGAGCATTTGCTGTCCTTAATAATCTAATGTGTGGCATTTGCAGTAGCTCATTTACTTGTAATAATTGGTACTAACTGTATTCTGCAAATACATTTAAGCTACTGAAAATGTGTGGCTATTAGATTATAAATATGAATGTACTGCCTATAATAATAATAATTCAGAATCATAACTTTATTTACTGTTTAATATGAATAAAAAAGTTTAGCTTGCAAATAGAGTGTGGCATTACACATTTTTAAGATAAAATAAAATCACCATTTGTCAAACAAATTGATAATGATATTTGAAGATGCCCTTCAATTCATCATGGATTTCATTATGAGAAATGATTTTGAAGAAATGGGACCATTAAAACTCTTTATAAAATACATGAGTCTATTGATTATTATAAAGGAGTCAGTGTTTCTGGAATCTTAAATGAAATGGACGATAGCATCATGAATTATGTTTATTTGTTTACTTATCAACTGTATTCAATAAATGTATATAACTTTACTAATTACATCAATTTCCATTTTATTACTCTCAGAGTCCATGTCCTATTTTACTTTTGTTTCTCACAAATAGAACTGTCGTTTGAACAACTCGGCACGCAAGACTCGCGGATGCCTATATACATCATAGCATAGCATTTCTAGAAAAAAAAATAATGAAACTACATTTTTTTTGATCATGGACCCCGTAGTAACTGACATAGTATGAGACCCTATGCCCTACCTATAAGTGGACCATTATACAATGCGAGTGGTGTATTACGACCGCATCACATCCGTTGACTTGGCTTTCTAGTTGATTTCATTTATTTACAAGTGTCATATGTTCATTATTCACGTCAAAGCACACCTAGCCAAGCTGTCGGGATGTGCTCACCTGTCAAAACCACTTTAAAAGACAGATGAGCACTCGAAAAGACTAGACATGCTACTAAGAATTCTAAAAATTAGTGTCTTGAGTCCGTGGAGTCTTCAAAGGCTTGAAAGGCTGCAAGATGTTGGCCGCCACTGGACCGCTCGATCAGCACCGTTCCAACGACGTCCTGCCCTCATGTCTTCTCAGCATCTGAAACTGAGAGTCATATGAGGATCGAATTCTGATCAATTCGACTATAACATGCTGAGCGCCGCATCAGCCGCCCGAAGGTCCACCAGCTCTCGCTCGTAACATGCAACATAAAAACAAGACATATATTAACTAACTGAGCTAACATACAAAAAATATAATTTTTTATTTATAGAATTGTAATGAAAATAATTATTATAATCCGTATCTGTCGCATCACTATGAGCTAATTTTAGTAAAAATTCTTCATTTTAAAGCCACATTAATGATAAAATTATTCTTACCCCTACCGTACCTAAATTTGTTTCAATCAAACGATTTGTTTGCAGGTGAAATTCAGTAGCATATCACAATATTTCCCCAAATGCTCCACAATTTCTTCATCTCCATGATTTCTGTCACAATTTCTTCATCTATTTTGTGCGAATCCTTCTAGAAGATCAATGCCCCGAGACAGCAACTGTAAAATTATTTCTTGGAGTTGCCTATTTTGGGCGTTCATGTCTCTCATCATTCCTTCATCTATTTTGCATAAGCCTTTATAGAATATAAATTTTATGAAACAGCACCTGTAAACATTTTATTATATGTAAGAAAATAAACTTTTACATATAAAACTTGTTTACATATGAATTAACCACACTCTGTCACCACTTTTAAAAATTTGACTTGGATAATTATTTACTAAATTCTCGATAAATACAGAATTACCACAACTCGTTCCTTCATATTTAGGATTCACTAACAATATTTTCAGTTGTTTTCATAAATCTAAAAACTCGGTAAAAGTAAAATTAATTTAACACAAACTAAGCACATATAAAGTAAATGTAATAGTGTTTATGTGTTTAATTTTGGAGAATATCAGTAATAACACAGATCCGCAAACATTTAAAAAAATGGCTCTATAGTAATTTTGTGTAAAATTATGTGTGAACAAAAAATGAGCTTGTTTTCCTTGTATCACCAGCATTACAGTGTAAAAATCTGAAAATATTAATTACAGGCAAATGAACTACTGAAAATGTGTAGTTATTAGATTATTAAGGACAGCTAATCCTCTTAAGTCGATTTCTTCATTTACATCTTGCACAACTACTTCTTCATCTCTAAAGTCTTCTTCACCTGAAACAATTAACTCATGTAATATTACCACCACCCATACGTCACCTATCACTTCTGTTTAATTGGTCTTTATTGTTATTTATTGAGCAACTAACTTTCTTCACAATTAAAATTATTTGGAAGTTTAGTTAAGAAATCTTAAGTGACCATAAATCAAATGAAAAGAAACAAACATAATCTTCACATTGTAAAATATAGATTATATTGTATCCATTAGAAAGCTTATATAACACCCACACAGAGTAGAGTTTTAGACCAAATTTCACCTATTAATTGTTGGCAATTAAATTTAGAATCTGTTCTTCATACAAAACAACCCTTAATTTTGTTTCATTCTGAAATTGGATCTCAATGTACATATAAAAAAATAGATTAATATATTCTTTAAGGTAATAGAGGTATATGAGCAGCTTTTGTAACTGACTTAACAGTTATTAAACAATACTCACTTAATTCTATCGGTGGTATATTGTGTTCTATAGCCATGTTATGTAAAATGCAACATGCTATAATTATTTTCTGAGCTATATCGGGATTATAATGCAGAGTTTTGTGCTTTAAAAGACACCTCCATCTTGATTTCAATAATCCTATACACCTTTCTATACGATTTCTAGTTTTTGCATGTACTTTCGTATATCGATATTCTCTAGAACCAGGCGGTGCACCTGTTATAGGCGTTAATAACAGCCAAGGTTTTAAGGCATATCCTGAATCACCTGAAAGTTTTTAAGTAACTATAAATATAATTTTATTACATTTATAAACACACACATATTTTAGGATAATGTTATTAGCTTTAGAAATTTTAGGTTCACATATCACAGAAGGTTTACTATTTAAAATTTTACATATAAAAGCTTATGTTACATACCAATTAACCATCCTCTTTCACCACTTTCATAAATTTGATTTAGATAAGTATTCGCTAAACTATAGGTAAATATAAAATTATCATGACTTGCTCCTCCATATTTAGGATTTACTGATAATATTTTCAGGTTGTTGTCACAAATCTAAAATGAAGAAAATAAAATGAAGATAATAAAACTAAGCACATATGAAGTAAACGTAAAGATGTTTATGTATTTAATTTTGAAAATATCCGTAATAAGTCTGCAAGTTACTTTTTCTTTAATGGCTTTATGATAATTTTGTATAAAATTGTGAGATAAAAAGAAAATTAGCTTTTTTGTTATATCACAATTTCGTAATAATCTGAAATTGTTATTTGTAATTTTTTTATTTTCTTACATTAGTATTTATTAAAGTATAGTAAGTCTCTGAAATTCTTTAAAATATCTTTGGAAGCAATGTATTTTAATGTGAGTACAATTTTTTTTGACTGACAAATATGAATAATTATTTTATTTTATCTTTATAATAAGTAATCCTCTTAATTGCTTTAAAATAATAAAATTTTCAGTTCTAATACAAACTATACTTAACTCTACATTTTATTATTGTGCCATAATATCAACAACCGTGTAAAAATTGTGATATGACAGGTCTGTTTCTATATTCTAATTTTTATTACAATAGATCACCAAATTAAGAACAACCATCAAAAAACTTATTAAAACTTTACAGACCTGAATAACTATAATACATTGTAATGTGAGGGCAATGTAACAACTACCTTATTTATCTTATCTTATCTATTTTTGAAATTCTGTCAAATTTATTTTGTATAAATTCATATATTTTTTTAATTGACTAACAACATCAACAAAAGTATTAAGTCTACTTACAATTTGCACATTTAATGAATGATATCCCTTCCTGTTGAAGTAACAATTTTATTTCTTTTGGCTGTATTACTGCAATATGTGTAGAGTCAATACACCCAATCACACGGGAAGCCCATATTTTGGAAAAATCTGTAATTTTCAATAAGGTATATATCATAATATACTCATTCATTAGAAGTTCTCATGAAGGTTATTAAATTGCACATTCTTACTGGTGTTTAACAGCATTCCTTTCCTGTGTTGTATTAGGAAATTGTATATATTGTTCACTAATGTTGGTCAGTGCATCAGTTACTTCTTTAATATATTTACTTAGGGCTTGCTGGCTCACGCAATGACCCGTCGCTAGAGCTCTTTGGTATGATCCCGATGCAAAAAAATGTAAAGCACACAGAACCTAAAATGTAAAATTTCCAATATAATTATAACTATTAGTACTGTTAAATCTTTATGTTCATATTAAACAGAGATACCACTTTTACAGTTAATAAAGTAATGATTTTAAGTTATTACATTCACATTCATAGAGTGAATATATTATTGTTATGATTTAAAAGTGGTAAGGGCATAATTAAATAACACTTACTTTCTGTCGAACTGTTACATCTTGAGAATTTGTAAGTAAAGCGTGCTGTACCAATCGAGCACATAGAGATTCAAAGGAATCCCTAGACAAACGAAAGGTATGATAAAACTCTAACATATTATTGATATCCACTCTAGGACGATTTCGTCTTCTTAGTCGCCTTCTATGGACATTTTCTTCGCTTTGAAGAGCCCACAAATAGTGCAATGCATGCATTTTGTTGTAAAACGCAAAGAAACATGAAATTATTTTCACGTTTTTTTTTTTCTAGAGGTAATTTTCAAACACACTCAAAACAACTATATTGTGTCACCTCGCCGGTCGAAATCGTCGATGGCGACAACTTACACTAGGTGACATGATTTCGATCGGTTTTCGATCAAACTGGTCGAAATCGCCGTTAACGATTATGTCAAAGTGGGCTTTGTGGTCGCCCGCAATCGCCAAGCTGTCATCTAGAGACAAATCATTCGTTCAACGGCGATCATTTTAGTCGCCCAAATGTCACTAGGGTTTTGTGGTAGCCAATGAAGGATCGAAAACGATGAGCATATTATGCGACAAAGTTGTAGAGATACAGAACATAGCCAAATATGAATGTATGTCGAGGACTTTTCATTTATTTACATAATGTTTCGACCGCGACTCGATCGGTCGACTCGCCGTTTTATGTGGGTCTTTGGTAGACCCGCAGTACAACGCGTACGAAGTTTAAGACACGAAAGCGTCGCCATGACGAAATTGGCAACCTGGGGAAACGACAGGGTCGGGGATTGTTAAGCCTGTTTACACATTCGCGAAATTCAGAGCGGAAATTTGTGGTTGTATCTTAGATATTAGACTGTCGTCAGACCAAAACTAGTAGCTACTAATAAATAAATTATTTCTACTTTAAAAGACCCCATTAAATCGAATACGTTGGATAGTAAATATAATTTTTAATGTATTCACAATATGAGCTATTTATATTTTAATGTCCAATGTTTGTATTATTTGTAGCACAGCAGAAAGTGGCAAGAGGGTTAAACGCCCATGGAGACGTTGAATAGTCATTTGTAATTTAAAATATGATTTGAAAATCCATTATAAACTCGAAGAAATAATTTGAATCGCTGTCATCTCAGCATAATAATATTTTGTTATCCAACACTGCTCGTTTTTTTTTTCCCGCACTATATATATTGTTATATAATCATCCTTAAATCCCATAATATTATTTTGTTTACTCACTTTATTAGACAAGACGAATTTGTTTTACTGAAATGAGAAAAATATCAAATTTACTTTTTATAGAATGACTAGTCTTATTCGTATTTAGTGAAGTCTGGGCTCCTAGGCCCCAGTAAATGTAAAGGAAATATAAATACGAGAACGTTGAGTTCTGAAGAAGAATTGTGTAAATCATATGAACACTTGATAGTTTACGAATTCGGGGCGAATTTTATATTGAATATTTGTTCCCGTCCTTCATAAAAGTATGTTGATCAAAGCAAAAACGCTCCATCTCATCACGATATATAGTGAGACATCGTTGACATTGGTTACGTCGTCCATGAAGGTGGGTGTTCTCTAAAATGCATTGCATTAATTGTTGTGATACCTTTGCTATTGTTGTCGAGTTCCGGATATACTTGCGTATAGCAGTGCCTTGCGTCGCTTAACCTCGCACGCTGAATACACATGACGTACACAAACTGTTAACCGAAAGCGTAAGGGTCAATACGAAAAATAAAATGTACTAAACTATAGTCAGAAACGAATATGTCGGACATTAAGTTCCCAGTTCCAAACAAGAAATATTAAAATTAATACGTATGACTCCGTAAGACAATGCAGTAGGTTGAAAGTTATTAACTCTAAAAGGTTGCAAATTAACTTTTAAATCTAAAATGCTAGCTTTATTACTGGAACATATCGATGGATTTAGGGCAATTTTTACTTTTAGTTTCTTACTTACCTTTGCATGGAAGATGGTAGAGTTTTTATTTATTTATTATGTTTATTTTATTTCCCAAAAGATGATCCAAATGCGACAAACGATGATCACCTTCTCGATGTTTACGTTACGGCTAAATATATTCATATTCATCTATGGGCGGCTTATATTACATAAGTCACTGACAGAAATCTTATTCACTGGCTACTACAATGTCCTATAGTATGTTTGTCAATTATGTATGGATTTACCATCGTTAACATTGTTGTTCAAATTTTACCGGGAAGCGGCAAGAACCCTACTAGTAATTATTATTTTGGCCGTTGAGTATTCGATTGTTTCCATTTAATATTGAAAAATTCCCAAACATCTAAACATGGCTCATACAAGGGTTTAAACTCTTATTGAACCGAATTCCATTGACTCAATTTGTCGTATTATTTCAAAAAATATTGACACTATCTTATTTAAAACAGTATTAAGGGTTGCTACTTTCTGAAAAGGTACATTAATCTAATAATGAACTCTGTCTGTTTTACATTTAAAAGTTAATAGTAAATACAGGTATATATAAATGAAATACTTTAATTCTTAAAAGCAGATAAGATTAAAACTATTTACTACATTGAAAAATTTTGCTTTGGCATAGTTTATGAATAATCTACCAAATATTTTATACTAGTTTTTGCCAAGACTTTGCCCGCGTGGACATAGAATGAATAAAACATAGCCTCTATTCTAAATTCTTCCTTCATCCCCAAGCAAGGTATCTGTGAAAATAGCAATCGATTCCGTGCAGTAGTTTTTAGCGATCTGTGAACAGATAAACATACAACCAGACAAACAGACAAATTAATGTTCTGACTTGTAAGGTTTATTTCATAAAAAAAATTGGTTGTCTGTAAGTCACGGACGATAATTTTACGTGATAATGTCCTATGAAAACATTGATGAAAAAAAATTGCAATCTTTATGAATTGAATTATTTTCACTGAATTATCATTATTTTTGTATAGTACAGAGGGTTTGATAAATTAACATTTAATTGCATTCTTTAATTCAAATATTTTTACTTAAATTATACACTAAAGAGATAGATGCGTCACAAGTCGAACGCTTAGCCCGTGCCTTTCTATTGTTCCGTGCTCGCGCTCGCACGCTCGGCTCAGGCGGAACGCGACAATGAGTCATGCTTTTCGTGCGTGCAGCCGGGCGTTCATCAATTTATAAGACGTTATCACAT